>MU119912.1:0-13077 GCA_014904845.1 Acephala macrosclerotiorum | reverse complement strand
TTTTATTTATTTTATTTATTTTATTTATTTTATTTATTTTATTTATTTTATTTATTTTATTTATTTTATTATCGATTTTTCGATTTTATTAATAATAACGTTAAATATAGTTTTTTTTATTATAGTAAATCAATTTTAGAATTTTTTCGTATTTTAATAAGTTTCGATTTTATTAATTAGTTTTTAAATCGATTGAAATATCGTATTACAAAAATTTGATCGTATTTAAAACGCGTCGAATTATTAATATTTTTAGTAACTATATAAAACGATTAATACTACGAATAAAAATTTATTAATTGTATAAAATACGATTTTTTAAAATATAATATAAATAAAAAAAAAATTTATAATACGAATATGAAATAATTAAATTATTAATTTAATTATTTTTTTAATTTTGATTATCGATTTATATATTAATTAATATTTTTTCGATTTTTTTATAAATATACGAATAATTAAAAAATAAAATAATACAATTTATAATATTTTTTTTATTACGATTGAAATATTATTAAATCAAATTTTATATTAATTTTATAAAAAAAAAAAATTAATTAAAATAAAAATTGAAATATATATATAAAGAAAAAAATAAATACAATATAAAATATTGAAATTAGAAAATATTTTTTGTTTTAAAAACGATTATTTTCTTTTTTAAAAATTGTTTAATTAGTATTATACGAAGTTGTTATAATTTTACGAAAAGTTTATAATATAATTAGTGTAATTACAAGATTTTTTTTATTTGTTTTTTTGAACGAGCGATTTTTTATAATTATTTTGTAAATATTAAATTTTTAAATTACGAGATTATTTATTGAGTTTACGATTGATTAGAAAATTATATTAAGAAATAAATTAAATTTCTATTATAAAAATAAAAATTATTAATATCGAGATATATATACGTATTTATTACGTGTTTTAATTAAAAAAGAATTAGCGTAAAAATTGAGAGTATATTAATACTATTAATTTTAAATTTAATTCTTTAGATAATTAATAATTTTTATATTCAATACGTAAAAATTACGATTATTAAACGTAATATATTAATATATTCGAGTATTTTAATATTATTAACAAGTTAATAAATATAAAATAATAAAATAATTTAATATTAATAATTTATTTTTTAATTAAAAAATATAAAATAATAAAATTATTAAAACGAATTATATAAAACGATTTAATATAATTACGTTTTAATTATAAAAAGTTTTATTATTTAAATTAAAACTTTTTTAAATTTTATAATTATAAAATTAATATTTATTTATTATTTTATTTAAATATATATTTTTTATATATATTTTTTTCAAGTTTTTAATATCGATTTTTGTAAATTATTATTATTAATAAATTAATTTAATATTAATATATTTATATTAATATTAAATTAAAAATAAAATTATTAAATTTTTATTTAAATTTATTATTTAAATATTTTATTAAAAATTTTAATATAATTTTTTTTTAATTTTATAATTAAATTTATATTAAATTACGTTTTATAATTATTTTTTTATGAAATTTTTTACGAAATATTTTTTTTTTTATTTAAAACGTTTATTATTTATAAATTTCATTCGATTTTCAAATAAATTTAATCGTAAAATAAAATAATTATAAATCGTCGAAATAATAATTTTATATAATAAATAAATAAAATTCAAAAATACGAATATTTATAAACGTTATAAATAAATAAAAAATTTTATTATAATTTATAATTAAAAATTAAAAATTTTTATAAATCTTTTTACGATTATTAAAAATAAAAAAAATTAATAATTAAAAACAATAAAATTTAAATAAAATTTAAAAATTATAAAAATTATTAAAATTAAATAAATTGAAAAATTAATAATTACAATATTTAAAAAATAAATAATATTAATAAAAAAATAAAAAATAATAAAATTAAAAATTTTATTTATTTATTTTTATTTTATATATATAATTTTTTATATTATAAAAAAAATATTATTATTAACTTTAAAAGTATATTATTTATTAATTTGAAATTAATAAAATTATAAAATATTTTTATATTTTTATAAATTTAATATTATCGTAAAATAAATTAAATTTAAATACTTTAAAATAAAAATCAAACGACGATTTATTACAATAAATAAAAGTTCTAGTAATTTATTTACTTGCTATTGCTTTATAATGTTCTATTTATTAAAGTTTGTATTAAACCCTAACTAAGAAAATATAAGAATTCCGATTTACAAATACACTAATCAACTAAGGTTAGATGAACGATTTCCCAAAATGTTCTTGCCACGCGTTCTCGAACTCAACAATTTTGCTCTAAACTACCTGAACCAAAGTTGGAGATTGTTAATGTCCCCTTTTCATACGTAAGAATACATAGTATCCGCCGAATTCTTCCACTTTTCCAAAGTACCCCGAGTGATTATATTCCATTGCACATGCCACACCACTTCCTCTGCGCCTTCCTTCTGTAACAGCGGCCGTAGAAATCCCAAGCAAGTTTCCCTGATATTCTTCCCCTTGGAGTCACCATCTAGGAAGCATTTCTCCTCTAGTTTTGCCTCAATTTCAAGATCGTCATAGTGCGCTAGAACCCATACTGCGTCGAACTCTTCAGCATTGGACGGCCTTCACTCATAGCAGGATTAAGGGAGCTGAGGGAAATGCTACATACGTGTCTTTCCCTTCTCCACAGCAGTTTCCTTATCAACAACAGCCCATTTCGCACTCCTCATTACTCCGGTGTAGACAGTCCCAGTCTCGTGTATCGCTGCTCTCTTCAGTTTGTTCGCGTACCAATTGAACCTCCATACTATACCCCCACCATCACCTTCAAAGGGACTAAAAGTCAGCTTACTTATCGTAGTCACCTTTCTGTGGCTCATTAGAGACTGGTGAGCGGTGACAGCGGGCGGAGACGGCGGTGAAGCTAGTATTGTTTGTAAGAAGCCCAG
This sequence comes from Acephala macrosclerotiorum, assembly GCA_014904845.1. Taxonomy (NCBI): domain Eukaryota; kingdom Fungi; phylum Ascomycota; class Leotiomycetes; order Helotiales; family Mollisiaceae; genus Acephala; species Acephala macrosclerotiorum. The sequence goes on along the minus strand of MU119912.1, from coordinate 10,108 downwards.
GAATGTGGGGTAGTTTGTGGAGAGGAAGGTTTGGGCGCTTGTGCTGGTTTTAAAGCCGGCGATAAGGGTGAGATGGACAGGGGATTCGTGATGGTGGCCCCAGGCGGCGTCAGTCCACTGTATGCATGTTAAAAATGGTGAATTCATGTACAATATGGGGAGCGAAGGAATTGTCGCTTACGCCGGTGCAGCCAACAAGATAATCGATGGCTCTCCTCCACTGCTTGAAGGCGACTGTAGATGGCTTATCAATAGTGCTTTCAGAAAGAAGATGAAGCACCTGAATCATTGTAGACGCCATGGCCATGGCGAGCGATGGTATGGAAGTGTTCAAAGTTTAGAAGCTTAAGAGTGCTGGAGAAGTTGGAGGTTATCGGGGTTAAATGAGATAACCATGCTACAGCCATATGCATAACTCGTGATAGCACGCTAAAAATAACCGAATTTTATTTTCAAAGTTACTAATTTAGATTTCTTATTTAAAGTACGGCAGATGCATAGTAAGTGGGTGCTATTTTTAAATTTTTAATGATTTTTAAAAATAAAAATTTGGTTATTTTTAGCGCACTATCACGAGTTATACATACCGCTGTACATAAGTCGATGTGGTGCAGATTTTTTCATCGTTGGTTTCATTTTACCAACAACCAGTATTAATTAAAGGATCACGGCACGACGATCATGTTGGTCAGGTTGGTCAGGTTGGCCAGGTTGCTGCCTAGCTAGGCATTTTGATCTTACCAAAATTGGATCGTTGGTAGTGCCAAGTTGTTGTGTTTTGCGTTATGTGATGGAACGCAAGGCAGGATGGATACATCGAGGCTAAAAGCCTGTGGCCGTGATCGATGTGATCATGGCACGACTGTCATGTTGGTCAAGTTGGTCAAGAACCTCGGCTATAGTACCCTGTGATTGCCGCCTGCCAAAGCATTTTGAGCTTACTAATGTTGGATTGTTGGTGGTGCCAACTTGTTGTGTTTCAGCCTTGTTCTTTGCATCCATTATTTTGGCCGTAGCAGGACGAGAGAATTTGCTCTTTCCCGTCCTCAATTTGTTTACTGTGCAAGCAGTCTTAGTAAATATGACGTTGAGTAGGATTGATATAATGCTAAAGGGGAGTTTAGGAAACAAAATCCTCACTGTAATACTTCTTTGGCTGAGTCACGGCGTCGATCACATGATTCAAAGACAAAATTGTTATAGTTGCCTCTGTCATTTGTTGCTGTTCAGCGTTGTTGCCTGGAGATTGCTTCCGGGGAGCCGCATCCTGGGCCAGCTTCACGGCACGGCTGGCATTCAATCCAGGTTGTGCAGCGATTAGATTCCACATTTGTTGGTAATGTTGCTATAAAAGAATCTTGTTACAATTAAAACGTTTGGGATGTTGGATTGATCTGGTGTGGTAGCCATTATAGGAGATGCCAACGTCTCTAAATGGCATCAGGACGTTGGCTAACGAATTGAGATGATATATAACATGTCTATGGGCTCAGTATGTCCATCCATTCATCTTTCACATCTTTTATCATTTTTTATCCGAACGTGCGTGTGTTACTAGGTAATTTATCAATTCCACCACCAGGTTTCTTGCCATGAAGTTCGCATTCAATACGCTTTCTCCCCCCGCTGGGGGAGCCATTTCCTTGTACTTGTTTGGCCTACTTTCTATACTACCTCGGATCAGCGCTGCCGAATTTGACGCCAACACTTTCTTCACTTATATCGATCAGAGCTGCATAGACTCACCTCAAGGCGCCGTCAAGGCCGCCATAAACACCGCCGGCGAGGAGATGAACTTTCTAGTCAGATCGACTTTGTCTGAAGGCTTCAATTTCGATTCCAATGACGTAGAAGGTGGGCGAGCTGGCAGAGCGTTTAAAGCTTTCTGGGGCAAACTCGACAGCGCCCCATCAATAACTGATCCCGACAACACACGAGACATCAAAACCGTCTTTGGAAAACTCGGCGACAACATGCCAGCGAAAAAGTACGGAATCTACTGTGACGGCAGCGCCTTTGAGTTCATTACAACCTGGCCAGCAGACACTCCAAAAGGGGATGGATGGGGAACTCCTGGAGAACCAATCGATGGGGGTGCGTGGTATATCAAAGATCCTACGCGGCGGGTGCCCGACGGAGACTACTTAGGGGGTCCTGCTCCAAATCCTTACCCAGCGCAGCCAGGCGATGATATATGTACACCCAAAGACAAAAACGGCATCCCGAAAGGTATTGCTGGAGCAAGTTTACCTGGTGCAAATTATATTATCATGTGCCCATCCGCATTCTTAGTGGAAATTGGAGACCGGCTAGCAACATTTGGGAAGACTCCACTGCCCGACGGCGAGGATCTGGATTGGTTTGCTTCGCCAGGAGCCACAATGCTCCACGAGTTCACGCATGCCGTTTTTTCGACGGAGGACACGGCATACGGCTCTGAAGAGTGCATTGACTTAGTGACAGATCAAAGCCCCGAGGATGCACGCGCGAATGCCGACTCGTATAGTTCCTTTGCACTGGCCAGCTATTTAAATCAGAACGAGTGGATCAACAACGGAGCATCGTCACCGCTGCAACCAGCCGTCAAGCCTGCGCGCGTATCCCGCTGTTGGGACTGCCGCATCACACGCAAAAATGGCAAGAAGATCAAGCGTCAGAATTTCCGTGCAAATGGGACCGCCTCTTCATCACCGATCTTTCCAAACTCAACCATGTCATCTGGGACAGCTTCTACATCACCGATCTTTCCAAGTTCAGCTATATCATCCACAAGTTCCACTGTCATATCTACATTAAGTCAAAGCAGCTCATCTTCAACCACGGCATCATTTAGCTTAAATTCGACGACATCTGCATCAGAAACTTCGATCACTATAAGCCCGTCCAAATCAGGCTCAAGCACCACGAAAATAGGTCCTAGTTCTTCTAGCACAGGGTCATCTACATCGTCACCATCTTCGTCATCGTCGAGCTCAGTTGCGCAGACAAGCACTACTAAGACAGGATCTTCATCGTCCAGCTTGCAGTCTAGCGTCACAACCTCTCTTCTAAGCTCATCAAGCGGAGGTTCCTTCACTTGGAGTGGTTCATGGTCTGATACGACGACCCCAACACAGGTCTCTCTATCCTTCCTCGATCTCCCGACCGGCACCATTGCTCCCTCTGAGCAGACATCCGATGCTGTACTCCTTAGAGGCCTATTCTTCGCGCTTCAGAACAGCAGAGAATGGCTGACCGATCCCAAGCTGAAATCACAATACGTTGAAAATGTCAAGGAAGTTAAGGATCAAACCCTCGCATTGTTCAACAAGCTGGACGTCAATATCCAAAAGCCGGATTGTTCTGCCACAAAGAGAAAGAGGGGAGAGAACACAATGTCTGAAAGGCAGCTTAGAGATTTTCTCCGGGAGAGAGCCTCGCTCCAAGACAGAAGCATCTTATCTGGTGTGGCCAATGTCATCAATGGCGCAATTCACGATGTTGCTAAGCTTCTTAGCTGCGCTGTGAACGTGATGGATAACTTGGTCGATTCTGTAAACAAAGATACACCTAACGTTGATCTAATTCAGGATTTGACAGATAGCCTGGCTGCCGTGGGCGACGCTTTGGATGAGCCCGGGGATGAGCCAACAAAGACCAACCCCACTTCAACAGAGGCAAGCAAAACAACTTCCACAGAGAGCTCTTCAAGCTCGTTTTCCTCGAGCAGCTCTTCGCCATGTTCAATGAGTACCGCGATTCCAATTTGCACTCAAACGGTTATTCTATCAACATCATATTTATCAGGAAGAAGTACCTTCACAGTTGATTCAACAACAACAACTACATGTTCAACAATTACGATTAAAGGGTGTACTGGCTCAGGGTAAGTAGGCCATGCCCCCAAGTTTTAGATGGCAAAAACATTCCATCGTGGTCGCTCTATTTAGATCTTCTAAAGAGAAACAATGCTAACACAAAATTAGATCAACATTATCTACGACTACAACAGCCAGCGGCTCCGAGATTACGGGCTATACCTTCAAAACCTTTATCATGGACCCAGCAAACACCGCCTCCCAATTCGTCGACGCTTCTCAAATGATGAGCCTGAGCAGCATTCTCGTAGCCGAAACTCTAGCTTCTGGAACCAATAGTTTGACCAGCTCGTCTTCCCCTACCAGTAGTATCCTGAACACCACAACTTCTTTATCTTCCTCCTCCAACCCTCCGACCTCATCGTCAAGTCCTCCCTTGTCAAGTATTAGTATCTCGTCGTCAAGTCTACCCACATCAACTCTTCTATCGTCAAGTCCTCTATCATCAAGTATTCTGTCATCAAGTCTTTTATCAAGTATCCCGTCGTCAAGTATCCCATCGTCAAGTCCTCCATCCTCCGCAAGTTCCATATCCTCCGCAATAGTTTCCAGCACCAGTACGGCGGCACCAAACCCCACTTCAACTTCCTTTTGGGAGCTGACACTGTATAACACGACTTGTGAGGATCACGCCACGGCAGATCTAGGCTATTCCTACGTGAGTTTCGTCTCTAACATTGCTATATTCTCCAAAGTTTGACTAACTCCTTCCTCGTTTAGTACACCCTGACAGGCTCTGACCTAGCGGGGAGCAATTCGTGTACTCCGCTTCAAAACCCACCCCAAAATTCTTTGGATTCTTGCCTGTGGTTTACTGACGCTGGCGTTAACCCGGGCCAACCGTGCTCTGCCGGAACCTTCCAGTATCCGACGTCCTACATCATTAGAAATGGCTTCTGCGTGGTCTATAGCAATGATGACTGTAGTGGTGTGGAAACTGTCGCTATCGATGCTGCCGATCCTGTGATCTGTAGTGATACCTATTCCGACGATGGACTTCCTACAACTTGGCTTTCTTTCAAGTGTGTTGTCTCATATTAAACTTGTCATAGCAATTAAAAAGGCAAATAACGCCTAAATAGAGACAATAGAAATATATACTTTAGTAGTCACATTTGTATTAAATTAAAACAAAAAACAAAAATTGAATTAATAAAAATTATTATAGAATTTATATATAAATTTAATTTTTATATTATATTTATATTTATTATATTTATAATATAATATTTTTTAGTTTTTTAAAAACTTATTATTTTTATTATTTATTTAAATCGTTTTTTTAATATAATTTTATTTATTATTTAATATATTCGTAAATTGATTTTAAAAATAATTTTTAATTATTTTATTTTTATATTAATTTAATAATTAATATATTATCATTGAATTATTTTTTAAAATTATTTTTACAATTTATAAGTTTATTATTTAATTTTTAAAAACTATTTTTTAAAATTTATATATTTTTTATTTTTAATTAAATATTATTTTTTTTAAAAATAAAAATTTAAATATAATTAAAATATATTAATTATTTATTCGATTTAAAAATTAATATTTTATATATATATATATACGTAATATTAATACTTTTAATAATAAGTAATTTTATTTATAATAAAATAATATAAAGTTTTTAATTGTATTAATTTTATTAATACGAGTAAAAACATTTTTTTTATAATTTTTTTTACGTAAAATTGTTTTACGAAAAGCGTTAAATATTAAAAACGATATATTTTAACGTTTTTTAATAAAATTTTAACATAAAAATATATTATAAATATTACGTTTTATTATATAATTTTAAAATAATTTTTTTTTAATAAAATAATTTTAATTATTATTAAAAGCAAATTTAATAAAATTTTTATAATAAAAATAATTACGTAATAATTTCGAATTAATATATAAATCGATTTAATAAAAAATATTAAAATTTCAATTAATATACGATTATAATTACAAATTATCTATTAATACAAATTATATAAATTTATAAATAAATTGAAATTTAATTAAATATTATTAAATTTTAAATTATTTTATTAATTTATTATTACGCAAATTAATAGAATATAATCGTATTTAATAAAAATAATAATTGTAAAATTCTTTTTTAATATATTTTTATTTTAAATATTAAAATCTATAATCGTTTTATTAATAAAAAAATATTAAAATATTTATTTAAATATTAAATATTTTTATAATTATACAATTTTTAATAAGAATTTTAAAAAATATTTCTTTAGTAAAATATTTTTTATAATTAATTAAATCGATTGTAATAATTAAATATAAAATTTTAAAAATACGTTTTTATTTAAAATTTGAAAATAATAAAATATTAAAATTTATATTATTTTAATTTTAAAATTATATATTAAATAAAATATTTTAAATTAATGTAAAAAAGCAATAAAGTACAAAGTAAAAAAGTTCAATCGTAGATCAATTCGTTTTAATCAGTGGATTAAATTTATTCGAAGTAATTCGCAATTCGTAAATCAATCAATCAATCAATTAAAATAGAAATAGAAAGAGTTTTTAATTAGTCTATAGTAAGCGAAAATTCTTTATATATTAAAAGACACGTGATTAGTATTGCTCTCGAAACTAATTATTTACAAAGATTTTTGAAAAGAAAACATATAATTTTACTATAATCGTTTTTCTATATAACGAGCTCGTTTTGAATCTCGAAGAAAAGAACTAAAAAAAGAGAAAAAACTCGCTTTAAATAAAGAATTCAAAGTTCGAAATCTTTCAAATTATTGTCGTTCTTTTCTAAAAATTTGATAGTTTTTTCAATATTTCTATCAATAGTAAACTCTTTTGTAATTTACTTTTTTTTCTTTTTAAAATTTAATAAGAAAAAAGAAAGCAAACGAATCTCAGACTCAAATTTATCGTCAAAAATAATTAGATACTTTTAATCATTTTTTATAGGCGCTATTAATTTTTCAATTTCGCATTTAAAAAAAAATTTATTGTCAAGAAATATTTCTATTTTTCTTATCTCAAAATATCGAAAAACTAGTTTAATTTGAATTACAATTTGTTTTTATTAATAAATGTACAAATATTTATTATTAAACGAGTTTTAATAGTCTAATTATTAGAAAATTTTATATTGAATAATAGAGTAATTTAAAAATTTCGCGCAATAAATTATATTGAAAATTGTATCGATTTCTTTAAATTGAATATTATCGAGAAAAAATTTGTCGTTAAAAAGTTCTCGAAATCGATTTTCGAAAAAAACTCGAAATTTGTTATAAACTTCTTTAAATTTCTCGTAAATAATATTACTAATAATTCTTTCGCTAGTATTAATAAGTATTAAACTTATAAAAAGTAAAATAAAAAAACTAGAGTTTTTAAGATTTTTAGCGTATTTTCGATCGACAAAAATTTTTATTTTATAAACGTACAATTTCAATTTCTAAGATTCTTTTTCTATAATATTTAATTAAATTTATTTCAAGAGATTTTCAATTAAAATTCGATTTTCAATACTAGAAAAGAAATCTATTCAAATAATTCTTTTAAGAAATCGAAACAATCAATTTATCGTTTTTTTATAATCATTAAATCGCGAATAAATTATTTAAAATTTACTAGAAAAAAAAAAATTCAATATACAATAAATTTAAATCTTAAAATATATTTATTTCTTCTTCGTAAAAAAATTGATTAATTTTGTCGTTTTAATAGAGTTTAATAAACTGAGAAAAAATAACGAGATAAAAAAAATAATTTTTAAAAAATCGATAAAATAATAATTACAATTTGAAATTTGTTTACAAAAATTGAACGATAAAAAAAAAATACGTATTATATAGAAAAAAAAATTCACTAAAAAAAATTCGTTAATAATAGAATTTCAATATATTAATTTCTTTAAAAAAAAGCAATAAAATATTTTTTTTTTTCGTTTATTTAAAGAAATCTTATAAAGTAAAAATTATTGCAATTTTTAAATCAATAAGCGATTTAATCGAAAAAACAAATATAAAAACGATAAAAATTCGCGAAAATTGAAATCGATTTTTTGTTAACGTTTTTTATTTATATTGAAAAATAGTAAGAATATTTATAAATTAAAAACAAATATTAAAATGAATTTAAACGAATCAAAAACTTTTTTTTTTAATAAATAATTTATAAATTTTAAATAATTGTATTTTTATAATTTTAATTTGTTTTTTATCGTTTTTAAAATACAAATCGAGATTCTTACAAAGTATTATATAATAAATTCGACAAAATTGCTCAATAAACAAATACTTGTAAATATTGTAAATAATACTTAGAATTTTAATACAATTAACGAAACTCAAAATATCAAAAAAAGTAACGTTTGATTTTCAAATATCGCTTATATTGTATACGTAATCAATTATCGAACGTATATTATTTAATTGAAACTCGTAAATTGATCGAAATAAAATAATATTAAATTACAATAAAATAATAATAATTTTATATTTTTTTAATATAAATATAAACATATTATAGTATTTTTTATTATCGATAGTAAATTTCTTAAGTTTAATTAACGTAAAAATCGAAGTAAAAAAAAGAGTAAATCGAAAAACTCGAAAAATTTAAAAAATTTAAAAAAGTAAAAAATTTTGTACGAAAAAACTAGTAATAATAATATCGTTATTATCGTTATTACTATTGTCGTCGTTATTGCCAATTAATGAAATTGTTTAAAAAAATAAAATATTAACGTTAATAGTTTTTTAAGATTTAATATTTCGAATGTTTATATTACTAATAGCGACAATCGATTATTTTTTAGATTTATTCGCAAAAATCGAGAAAAGTTTTTTAATATATTTTCTAGTTATTAAAAGTTCGTAGAAATAGAAAATAAAACGCAATTTTTTTAAATTTATTTTATTCAAATTTGTAATCATTAAATCGTCGTTTGTATTTTTCAAATATATTAACGCTTTTTTACAAGCGATAAATCGAAAAAATATTCTTATAAATAATATATTATAGACTTTGTTTTTTTTAATAATAATTATATTAATAATTTTAATAATTTCGCGAGATATAAAACGTTTTATATAGAATATTTGTTTGAGTTTTTAATATATATATTTGTCGTAAAATCTATTAATAAAACTTTTAATAAATTATTGAAATATTTGAATTCGAAAAAAGATTTTTTGATTGTAATATTTAAATATACTATTAAAAGTTTTGATTAAATTAAATCGAGTTTATTAAAGCGCAATATACGATTTTTTAATTTTGCTTATTTTAAAGAAAAAGTTTTTATTCAAAACTATATATTGTTTTAAAATTTTCTTAGAAAATTTTAAAATAATATTATTTTCAATTTTTTTTTTTATTCAATTAAAATTTTTTTTATTACGTTTTTAGTTTTTATAAATTTATTATTAATATTATTAATCGCAATTATTTTTTTTTCAAATAATAATCTATTAATAGTTTTTTATAAGTCATTAAAATCGCGTTACACGATTTGTATAAACGTATTATAATTATTTTCGTTTCGTTTTCTATGCGCGAAATTCGTACTTTCGAAGTTTAATAAAGTATTTTTTTGAAATATAATAGTAATATTATAAGAATTTCAAGAATAAAAATTGAAATTGTAAAATTTGTATATAAAAAAATAATATAATAAATTAATCGAATTTTGAAAATAAAAAACGCGTAAATTTGAAAAAAAAAAATTTACTAATAAAATCGAAAAAAGTTATAAATTCTTATATTTATAAAGAGATTACACAAAAAAAGTAAACAAATATTTTTGCGTTTTAAATAATTAAAAATTGCGAGATTTGTTTGTTTTTACGAAAAAAATTCTTTAAAACGTATTAATATATATAATTAAAATATTGTAATACTAATTTCAAATAAAAAATTTTAAAAATTTTAAATAAATAATTTTATATTGATTTTTTATAAAGCGTATTAAATGAATTTTAAAAAAAAAAAAATAAAAAAAATAAATACTTGTAAATCGTTTTTATAAAAAAAATATATATAAATTTTTAAAAAAAATTATCGCGAAATATTTAAATAAATAAAATATATTCGATTAATAAAATTGTTTATATATAAAATAATACAAATTAGAACTTTAAAAAAATGAAAAAAAAAATAAATAATATTAAAAAGAAATTATAATTTTTAAATTAACGTAAAATTAAAAAATCGTAATTAAAAAATTTTAAAAAAAAAAAAAAAAAAAAATT
>MU119911.1:0-13083 GCA_014904845.1 Acephala macrosclerotiorum | reverse complement strand
ATAATAATAATAATAATAATAATAATAATAATAATAATAATAATAATAATAATAATAATAATAATACGTAAATTAAATAATAAAATTTTATAATAAAATAAATAAAACAAATAAAATATAATTCAATATTTTATATTTTATTTAAATTAATATAAATTAATATAAAAATTTTAATTATATTTGATTTATTTAATTTATTTTATTTATTTTACTTAAAAAATAATTATATTACGAAATAATTAATAAAAATTATTATTTTTAATCGATTGGTTTTAAGAACGATTATTTTTAATCGATTGATTTTAAAAGTAATTATTTTTAATTGATCGATCTCAAAATTTATTATTTCAAGTAATTATTTTTTAAAAACGATTATTTTTAATCGATTAATAATTTCAAAAACGATTATTTCGCGTAATTATTTTTAAATTCTATATTATTAAATATTTTATATCGATAAAAATATTAAATTAATCATATAATTATTTGAATTAATTTATTAATTTTTCAATTTATTTATAATAATTATATACAATTTTTAAATTTTTTGTTTTAATTTTTTTTATTATTAAATTTATTTTTATTTTTTTTTTAAAATTATATAATATTCGTTTTTAATATTAATAATTCGAAAATTTTATTTTTAATTATTTATCGCGAATTGTAAATCGTTTTTATTATTAATTTTTTTTTGTTTTATTTTTTTTTCGTGATTTTTAATTTTATAATATAAATATTATTTTTTGATATTAATTGTAAAATAATACGAATTACAAATTTGAATAAAACGTTTTTAATTCAAATACGAAATACGAATATTATCAATATCGATCAATTTAAAAATATTTATATTTACGAATATTATAAAACTAATAAAAAACTTTTTAAAAGCGTTAATTTGTTTTATTAATAACGATTATATACGAATATATATATTTTGATAAAAAAACGTATATTGAATTTTTAATCGAATTTAAAATATATTATTTTATTAAATAAAATATATTTTTTTATAAAAAAATAATTTAATTTTTTCGTTTTAATAAATATTAAATTACTTTTTTTATTTATTACTATAATTTACAAATAATTTTTAAACGAATTTTTTTTTCAATAATATAAATAATAATATAATTATTATTAATATTTTTATTATAAATAATATATTGTTTATATTTATATTTTTATTTAATTCGATTTTTATACGATTAAATTTTTTTTTTTTTTATTATTTAATTTTTTTATATATTTCTTTTATAAAAACATTTATTTTTTTATTATAATTATACAAATATCTCGAAATTAAAATTTTGTTTTTACAATTCAAATAATATTACAATCGATTAAAAAAAACTTTATTTGTTTAATACTAATAATTATAAGTTTTTTATTATTAATTTTCGCGAATTTTTTTTTTTTTCGTTTAAAAATTTGAAATATATAATTTTTATTTGTTTTTTCAAATTATTTATTTTCGTAATTACAATTATTACAATATACGTATTAAACGTTTTTTAGTTTATTATATTTTTATTTGTAATAAAATTTATTTAAAAATCGAAATTTTAATAAATTAAATTAATAAATCAAATTTTACTTTTAATTTAATCGTATTTATTTCAATTTTTAATATTAAAAATTTTTATTCAATTAATTAAAATTTAATTAAAATATTTGAAATTATATTTTTATTATAAATTTATTTAAAAATATAATTAAATTTATCGTTATTGAAATTTTATTATAAACGTTAATAAATAAATTTTATAGTAATTATTTATTTGTTATTAATTGTAAAATTAATAATATTATTTAAATCGATTATAATATAAACGAAAAAACTTTAAAAACAATATTAAAAACAAAAATATCGAATATAAAAAAATTCGAATATTTAAAAAAAACGAGATTATATAATAATAAATTAAAAAAAAACGTAAATTAAAAATAAATAATTAATAAAATAAATATCGCGATTAAATATTTAATTGTTTAATATTATACAAAATAATAAAATAATCGATTATATTTTTATTTATATTTTTATTCGATTTAATAATTTAATTAAATAAAGTTTTATAATAATCATTTATAATAATCGTTTATTATTTAAAATAAACGATTTTAATAATATTTATTTTATTAAATTTTTTTTTTTTTTTATTATTTTTATAGTAAAATTATTTCATTTTTTGTATTTTAATTATTATTTTTTTGAATTTTTATATTCGATTTTAAAACGTTTAAATTTTATTTTAAAAAATCGTACTAATAAAATTTATAACTCGTTTTAATATAAAATTATTTCGCATTTTTCAATTTTATTAATTTTATTAATTTCTTTTTTTTATATTAATTTCATATTTTACTATTTTTTATATTATTTTTATATTTTATTTTATATTATTTTTATATTTTACATTTTTTATATTTTTTTTATATTTTATTATTTTTTTATTATTTTCATATTTTATTATTTTTTTATTATTTTTTGTTTTTTATATTATTTTTATAATTTATTATTTTTTATATTATTTTTATATTTTATTTTTTTTTAATAATTTAATTAAATTTTAATAATAAAATTATATTGATTACAAAAAATTCGAATATTATACGTTTTAAATATAAAAATTTGTTTTATTTAAAAAACAATATATTTAAATTTTAAAGTAAAATATATAGTATTAATTATAATATTGTATTTATAATTATAAATATATTGAATATATTCATTTTTTTTTTTATTTATAAATTTTTTAAAATTTTTTTTTTTTTTTTCGTTGACGTATTACTTTTCGTCGAATTTCGAATCAATAGTTTTAATATTACTAAGAAATTAATATTCGTTATAATTTCAATTTTCGTTTTTCTTTTAAATAAAAATTATAATTTTATATCGAAAAAACGATTAATTACTTATTATATTAATTGAATAAAAATAAATAATTTTTTTATTTTTAATTCGATATTAATTTAAAAAATAATACAAATTACAAATTAAAATATTGTTTTTTTTATTTGTTTTTTAAAAACAATATATTCAAATTAATTTATTCGTCGATTTTCAAAATATTATTAGCGTACTATATAATATATTTAATTTTTGTAATTTATCAAAAATCAAATTTTTTTTTTAAAATTTTTTTTTACAAATAATAATTTTTTATTATAGTTTTATTTTTTTTTTAAATATTCAAATTTTCAATATCGAATTAAATAATTTTCAAATAATCGCAATAATTTTTTTTAATTTCAAAAATTAATTACTAATAAAATTTTATTAATTGTTAATAAAAAATACATTTTAATTTATTTTATTTAAAATCTCTATTTTTATATTATATTTTTTTAAAGAATATACGTCTCGATTTAATTTGTTTCAAAGTTTTTTTTTTTTTAAAATAAATTTTATTTTTTTAATAAAATCAATTTAATATATTTTTATTAAAATTGTTTTTCTATTTATTTTAATTTTTTTTATATCGTCGTTTTTTTAATTTAATAAATCGTTTTTATTTGATTTTATTTCTCAAAAAAATGTTTTATTATTTCAAATAAAAAAATTATAAAATACATTAAATTAAAAATTTCAATTTTCAAAAAATCGAAATATAAAATTCGATATTAATCGAATTATTAATACTAAAAAAAAAAACGATATTTTAAACAAGTTTTAATATAAAAATTTCGAAAATAATAAAATAAAAATTAAAATCTTTTAAACGATTTATAATAATTAAAAAAAAAATATATATTTTTTTAAAAAATCGATATAATTATTAAATACTAATTATAAAATTTAAATTATAACGAGTATTTGAAAATAATATTTATTAATATTTTAATTTTTTTGTTTAAAAATCGTATTACATTTTTTTTAATAATAATATTAATATAATTATATTTAAATATTATATTAAAAATTTTTATTTTATACGAATTTTTTTATTAATATAATTATATATTATTTAATAATTTTTATATTTAATTTATAGTAATCAAAAAACGTTAATATTTTATTATAAAATAAATATTAATAAAACGATTATTATTTGTACGATTTATTACGTTTAAAAATTTTTTAATCGAATATAATATTATATTTAGATTTATTTAAACGATTATTGTAAATAATTTAAATCTAAAAACGAAAACGTACTCGAAAACGATTCAAAAAATAATACTAAATATTCAATTAATAAAAAAAATTTTATTAAATATAATTTTTATTATTTTCACTAGAAAAATAATTTTTTTTATTTTTATAAAATTGAAATTTAAAATTATTATTATTTTTGTTTTATTCGTTTTACTCGAATAATAAAATAAAAAAATAAATTTATATTTTTATTTTATTAAAAATTATAATTACAATATTTATAATATCGAAATATAAATAGTTTATATTAATAAAAACAAATTTATTAATAAATACAAAAATCGTTTAAAAAATAAACATATTATTTATTATTAAAAAAATAAAACTATAAATAAATATTATTTTGTAAAAATAAATAATTAATATTCGATAAATTTATTTATATTTTTATTATTTTTATATTGTATTTTTTCGTTTAAAATTTTTTAAATAATATATAATTTAAAATTTTTTATATTATTAAAATTAAAAAAAAAAAAAAAAAAAAAATCGTTAAAAAATTAATAATTTTTAAATTGTAATTATTTTATTATTATTTCGAAATAAATTTAATATAAAACGATTACAAATTTCAAAGAATTTTATTATTATTAAAATAATTCGAATACGTTAAATTTTAATATAATTTAATTATATTTTTATAAATAATATTTTTTTTAATTTTAATTTTATAAATATTTATTTAAACGTTAAAAATATAATTTTTAAATCGTAAGAATATTATTTCGTTTTAAAAAATTAATTTAAAAATTAATTTCAAATATAAATCGATAAATAAAATAAGAAAATAAAATTTAAAAAACAAAATATTATTATTATTAAAAAAATTATTTTTAAAATTATATTATTAGTTGAAATATTTTTTTTTTATTTACGTTTAATAATATTTTTTTCGAAAAATTATTAATAAAAATTTTTTAAAATTTTTATAATAAGTTTTCATACGAATATAATTCAAAGAAAATAATAAAAATAGCGAATATTATTAATAGTAACGATCGAAAATATTGAATAAAAAAAAAAGCGAAAAAAAATATTTAATAAAATAATAATTAATAATTTTTAAAAAAAAATAATATCGAATTATATTATTATTTTCGTTTTTGTTTTTCGTTTTTAAATTTAATAAATTTAATAAATAGTAATAACGATTTTTTATATTTGATTTAAATCGAGTAAATTAAATATATTAATATTCGATTAAATAATAATATTAAATAATAAATTTTAAAAATAAAATTTGATTTTTATTATATAAATAAATTTGACATTTTTTAATTTTTTAAAAAAATAAAATAATTAAAAAAATTATTATTTGAGTAATAAAAAAAAAATATTAAAAGAAAATTTATAAAATATATTTTTTATTTTTATTTTTTTATTAAAATATATTTTATATATTTAATAAATTATATATTTTTTTATTATATTAATAATAATTGATTAAATCTTTTTAATATATAAAATATAAAATTAAAATTTCGAATTATAATTTTATTTTTATTATTAAAATTATAATATTTAAAATAAAAAATAAAAAATTAAAAAATTTTTATATTAATCACAATAATAAAAATTCAATATATAAATAACGTATTATTTGATTTATTATTACTATTAATAATTACTTATTTCACGATTTTAATTTATTTAAAATAATTAATATTTATTATTTGAAAATTGATTATAAATTATTTATTATAAAATAAATTTATTTTAAATATTATTACTAAAGAAATAAAAATAAAATCACGTATTTTTAATTATTGTACAATATTAATTCGTTTGTAAAATATTAGATTATAATTTTGAATAAATTTAAAAAAATAATCGAATTAATAAATTAATAAAAAATCAATAAAACGATAAATATTTAAAATTCAAAAAAGAAAAATAAAAAAAAAATTGTAAATTTATTTATTGATTTAAATAATAATAATTTTCAAAAATTTATAAATAAAATTTTTTTTAATAACGATATTAATATAATAAAAAAAAAACGAATTTTAATTTTTTTATAATTATTTAAATTAATATTATTTTTCAAATTAAATTATTTTTTAAATTAATATTATTTTTCAAATTAATATTATTCGTAGAACGAACGTTTATTTTAAAGTATTAAAATGTAAAATAATACGAATTTTAAAATCGATTAAAATAATTTTAATCGTTTTTATTAATCGTTTTATTTTTATTCGTTTATTTGAATTTTGTTTTTTAATCGCTTTTTTTAATTGCTTTTTTTAATTGCTTTTTTTAATTGCTTTTTTTTAATTGCTTTTTTAATTGCTTTTTTTAATTGCTTTTTTCAATTACTTTTTTTCAATCGCTTTTTTTAATTACTTTTTTTAATCGTTTTTTTAAATAAATTTTTTAATTTTTTATTTTTAATTGTTTAAAGAAATTATTTAAAATAATCAATTTAAATATTTTTATTAATTTAATAATTTTTCAATTTAATTGTATTATTTTATAGATTTTTTTTGTCGTCGAAAATAATTTTGAAATATTATAAAAATAAAAATAAATTTAAATATTTAAATATATTATTAATATATTTTATTATATATTATTTAATATTAATTTGAAAATTTTAATATTTTTTAAAAGTATTTCGTTTTCAATATATAATTTATAATTATAAAAAACAAATATATAATTAATATTTTTTTTATTAATATTATTATAAATTTTTTTATAATCTCGTAAATATTTTTTCGTTTAAATCGTAAAATTTTTAAAAAAAAAATTTATTTTATATTAATTATTTCTAAGTTTTTTATTTATTTAAATTGAATTTAATTTATTATAATATTGAAATTTAATTTAATACTACAAAAAAAAAATTAATTCGAGTAATTGTATTTCTTTTTACGTTATTTGAATTTATTGAAAAAAAAATTGCGATTAAATAAAAATCGTTTATTGTTTTTTTAAAATTATTTAATATTTTCAACGATTTTATTATTTAAATTTTGTATATTACAAATAGAAAAAAAAATGTTTTTTTCGAATAAATATATATATTATTCGTTTTATTATTTTAATTTTTTTTTTAATATTTAATTTGATTAATTATTTTGTATTAATTAATTCTATTTCGAGTTTCGTTTAAAAAATAAAAATAATATAATTTTAAATATTATTTTTAATTATTATATTTTATTTTATAATAATATTGTTTTTATTAATTAAAATAAATATTATTTTATTAATCGTTTTTAAATAAATATATATAATATTAAAATACTAGAAAATAATCTTAAAAATTATAAAAATTCTTTTAAAGTATTCGTATTATTATTAGTAGTTTTTTAAACGTTAATATTATTTACAACGTATTTCTAAAATCGAAATTTTTAAATATTTTTTTTTTGAAATTGAATATTAAAAATTTGATTATTTTATATAAAAAAATGAAATTTGTTCGTATTATAATAATTTATTTATTAATCAAAAAATCGAATAAAAAGTATATTTTATTGTTTTTAAATTCAAGTAATTATAAATTCAAAAAAATTATTTAAAATAAATAATTTAAACAAATAATTTAAATAAATAATTAAAACAATTAATTAAAATAATTAATAAAAAAAATCGATTAAAGAAATCGATCAAAGAAATCGTTTAAATAAATCGATTAAAACAATTGATCAAAATAATCGATCAAAAAATCGATTAAAAAAATCGATTAAAAAATCGTTCAAAAGAATCGCTCAAAGAAATCGTTTAAAAAAAAACAATTGATCAAAATAGTAATTTAATCGATTTTTTATTTTTAAAGTTTATACGTTTTATAAATATTTTTTATTTTATAAATATATTATACACTTTTTATTTTTTTTATTTTTATTAATATATTATATATTGCGTTTAAAAAAAATATTTGAAATATTAAAAATAATATTAATATAAACTTTTAATATTTTTTTAAATCGTTATAATACAAATTTTTAATATTTTTATAATATAAACTTTAAATATTTTCTCGAATCGTTATAATACAATCAAAAAATATTTTTTTAAATTTTTATAATATTACTTTAAAATATTTTTCGAAATAATCGTAATATTAATCTCGAAAATTTTTACAAATTAACGTATTTCGAATTTTTTTATTTAATACAAATTTAAAATAATTTTTTAAATTATTATATTTTAATTTTTTTTGTTTAATATATATTTAATATAATTTTTTTATTTGATATAAACTTAAAATAATTTTTTAATTATTATATTTCAATTTTTTTTATTTAATATATATTTAATATAATTTTTTAATTTATTATATTTTGAATTTTATTATTCGATATAATTTTAAAAAAATTTTAAAACGTTATATTTTAAATTTTTTTAATCGATATAATCGTTTAATATTTTTTTAATTTATTATATTTTTAATTTTTTATTTCAATAAAAATTTAAAATATTTTTTAAATTATTATTATTCGATTTTTTTTATTTTATATAAATTCGAAATATTTTTTAAATATTATAATTCGATTCGAATTCAATATATTATTTCAATTTTTAATAATTTTTTAAATTTTTTCGATTTTTTTACAATAAATTTTAATTCGTTATTTTTTTGATTTTATTATTATATATATTTAATTAAATTAAAATATATTACAATAATAATATATTAATATTATTTTCAAATATTAAAATAAAAAAAGTATTATTTAAATATATTTTCGAAATAATAATAAATTTTAAAAAAAATCGTTAAAATAAATAAAATTTTAATAAAAATATTTTTTAAATAAATTTCTTATAATTATTCGTTTTATTTAATCGATTAATTTTAATTCGAAAAATTAATACTCGATTTAAATAATATATTATAAAATGAATTTCGTAAAATCGAATTTTTTAATTAATAAAATAATTATTTTATATAAAATATTTGAATTTTTTTAATTTTTTCGTTTAATTTAAATATAGTATTTTACGTTTTATTATATATATATTTTTTTTTAGATTTTTTTATAATAAAATTGTTTTATAATATTTATTAAATAAAAAATTATTTTTATTAAACGTAAAATACGATTATTGAAATATATTTTATTTTAAATATTTTATATTATAATAAATTTTTAAAAGTTTTAAATTTTTATAATAAAACGATTTATTAGTTTTTATTTTTTGTTTTATTTTTTATTACGAATTTATTTGTGATTTTTATACGATAAAATTATATTATAAATATAATTTGTTTTAAAAAAAATTGAAAATTATTATTATTATTTTTTTTTTCAATTTAATAAATTATTTATTATTTTTTACGATTTTTATTATTTTTAATTTAATTTTAATTTATTATTATTCGATATTTCATAAAAAATTTTAATAATTATAATTTTATTTTTACAAATTTACAAATTTTAATTATTATAATTAT
Source organism: Acephala macrosclerotiorum (assembly GCA_014904845.1). NCBI lineage: Eukaryota > Fungi > Ascomycota > Leotiomycetes > Helotiales > Mollisiaceae > Acephala > Acephala macrosclerotiorum. Next base: position 3,511 of record MU119911.1, on the reverse strand, counting down.
TATTATTTTAAAATTAAAAATAATTCGATTAATTTTAATTTTCGTTATTTAAATATTTTTTTATAAAAAATAACGAATAATATTTATATCGTTTTTTTTTTTTTTATTTTATATTATTTTTTAATTTTTAATTTCAATATTTAATTTATTTAAAAATTATTCATTCGAAAATTTTTTTTTATTTTTTAAATATTTGATTATTATATTTTTTTAATATTATATATATTTATTATACGATTAAAACGTATTAATATATTTTTAATTTTTATTACGTTTTTTTAAATTAAAAATACGTTTATATTATTATTTAATTAAATATTTGTATTAATTTTAATTAGATTTACAAAAAAATATTTATTTTAATCGTTTTTTTATATTATTATATTTATTTAATTTTTATATATTTTATATATAAAACGCTTTTTTTAATTGTTTAAATAATAATATTATTATATAAAAAAATAATTTTTAATTATTTTAATTAAAATACGATTTAAAAATTTTCGATTAAATAAATCGAACGAATTTTTTTAAATTTTTATAAAATCGCAATTATTTTTTTATTTAAAATTAAAATTTTTTAATTAAATATAATTATATTAATATATAATACAAATTTTTTATTATATTATTAATAAAAAATACAATGTTTAAAACGAATTTTGTAATATTATTATGTATTAAAACTGTTTATAATATATAATTCTTTTTTTAAAATACGAAAAAATATTTTTATTTTTTATTTATATTATATTTTTTCGAATTTTAAAAAAATATATTAATATATTATTATTTATTCTATAAAAAATTAAATTTTAATTTTGTATATAATATTATCGAAATATTTATAATTTTTATATTTATTATTTTATTTAATATATTAAATAATAAAATTGTATATTATTATTAATTTTTAATTTTAAATTTGTATTTATTAAAATTTATATTAATATAAAAAAATTTATTGATTATTTTTTTTATTATTTTATTTTTCAAATTATAAAACTCATTAAATCTATAAATTTTATAGTTTTTATAAATCGAGTAAAAAATAAATAATTTGATAAAATTTAATATTTGAATTATTATTTTAATATATATAATTATTTAAAAAAAAAGTATTAAAAAATTTATATATTTTAAATAGTATTATTTTAAGTTTAATAAAAACGATAATATTAGAAATATTTTTTTTTAAGAAATTTTATATTCGATTTTTTATTTATTATTTAATAATTTTAAAATCGAGAAAATAAATTAATTTTTTTTTGTTTTTTATTTTTTGTTTGTATAAACGTTTGTAATTAATACAAATATTATATAAATTAATATAATATTCGAATTTTAAAAAATCGTTTTTAATTTTTATTATTTTTTAATTTTTTATTTAATTATTTTTTTGATTTTTTTGATTTTAATTTTAATTTTTTCGTTTTATTTTCATTGAAATTAAATCGTTTGAAAATTGTATTAATTTATTATTTTAATTTAAATTTTAGTTTTGATTAATAAATATCGATTTATAGTTTTAATATTTTTTAATTTTTTTGATTCGATTTAATATATTGTAAAACGATTTTTAAAATTTTTTGATAAGAAAATAATATTAATTCGATATAAACGTACGTTTTTAAATGCGATTCGAGATTAAATAATTGTATTATTATTAACGTTTTTTTTCGTTTTATTTTTTTTTAATTAATAAGATTTTTTGTTAATTGAATTAATTTTAATTAAAAAAATTATTTTTTAATTTATAATCGTTTGATTTAATCTACGATTTTAAATTGTATTATATTTTTTAATATATTTATAAAATTATAATATTTAAATTTTAATAATAATTTTTATTATTTTTATTAATATAAATAATTTTTTTTATTATATTATTGATTTTTTTATTTAATACGAAAATATAAAATTATTAAAATTTATAATTTTTTTTTTTTATATTAAATATATATATATTTTTATTTAAAGTTTAATTTTATAGTATTTTTTATTATTATATTTAATTTTTATTTTAAATATATAATTTTTTAATATTTATTTTATTTTTATTTTTTTTTATATTAAAAACTATTTATTATTAAATAAAAATAAATATATTATTAATAGATTTTTTTTTTATTATAATATATTCGATTTTATTATTTTAAAAACTTTTTTTATTTTAAAAAATTCGTTTAATTTTAATAATAATTTTTCGATTTTTATTATTAATTCAATTTTTTTAATTTTAAATAAATTTGAAAATAAAATAATTTATTTTATATTTTCGAGATTTGTAAAACGTTATATAATTTTTTAATATGTAATTAAATTATTTTTTAATTATTATTTTTTTAGTATTTTTAATATAAATATATTTTTAATAATAATAATCGAAATTTTATTAAAAATAATAATTTTTTCAATTTTTTTATTATTGCATTTAATATTAATATAAAAAATTTTTAAAAATTTTTTATAGTATTTAATATTTTTAATAATTTAAATTAAATCGAATTCAATTTAATAAATATTATTATTAATTAATAATTTTAATTTGAATACATTTAATTTTTTATAATAAAAAAAAATTTATTTTATTTTTTTCGAATTTTATTTTAATAAAATTTTACGAATTTTTTCAATGAATTTTATATATAGTATTTTATAGAATTAAAATACATTATTTAAAAAAATAGAAATATATATTATTTAATATATTTTAAATATAAAATTTTAAAAAATTTTATCGTTTTATATATTTTTTAAAAAAAAAAAATTTTTTTAATTATATTGAAAATTGTTCTTTGTTTTTTACAATATATATTTTACGAATATTAATATTATATAATCGTTCGATATATATATTCGAAATATTATATTTTTATTTTAAATTTTGAAATTTACTTGTAATTCGAGCGTATAAAATAAATATTATATTTAAAAATTTAATTTGTTTTAATTATAATTTTTTTTTCGTTATTAAATTCGTAAAATACGATATTTTTATTTTTTTTTCGATTTTTTTATATTAAAAAATATTGTTTTACTAAAGATTAATTTATTTTTATTTGTTTTAATAATAATTCTTATATTAAATTTCGTTCGTATTTTTTATAAAAAAAAAAAAAAAATTTAATTATATTTAAATTATAAATAATTTATTTGAAATTAATTATTTTTTAAATAAAAATATTTATTATTAATATTAAAATATTTTAATTATTTTATTTTAATATATTAAAAAAAATAATTTAAATATATTCGAATTTTTTATTACAATTAATATAATAATTTAATACGTAAAAAATTCGATTTTTCGATTTTTTGTATTATAATTTTATTTTATAATTAAAATTTTTTAATTGATATATAATAAAATAAATAATAATAATAATTTTATTTTCAAATTTTATATTAAATTTTATCGCGTTTTATTGTATATTTTTTTTTTTTTTAATATTAATAATAATTAATATTTAATTTTAATTATTATATATAAAATCGAGTAAATAATATT
>MU119910.1:0-13136 GCA_014904845.1 Acephala macrosclerotiorum | reverse complement strand
GACACTTTTTCGAATTCGCTTCGAATGTGGTTAGTTAGCATCGCCGCTCTGCTCAAGCGCTATTCACAGCAACCACTACAAGGACATACCCTTTTCTACTAGCTCAGTGCATATGCACTCGCTAAAATAAGAATCCTCGCCTTCCGATTAGCTCAAAAAAGGGTACGTAATACGCATTTTTACGTCAGAGTTATATTAATTTAAAAAACGCAAATACGTATTTTTTTATTTATTTAAAATTTATTTAATTTTTTATAAAATTTTAAAATTATATTTATAATTATAAAAATATAAAAAATTTAAAAAAAATTTAAAATTAAAAATTTAAATATAAAATATAAAATAATATTATTAATATTTATATAATTATTATTATTATTATTATTATTATTATTATTATTATTATTATTATTATTATTATTATTATTATTATTATTATTATTATTTTAAAATAATAAATAATTTTAAATATTAAAATTTTTTAATTTATATAATATATAATTTTTTTAATTAATATTTTGAAATTTATTATATATTAATTTTTATTATTATTTTAAAAAATTAAAATTTATTAAAATTTATTTATTATAAAATTTTATTTAAATTTAATTAAAATATAATTAATTTAATAAAAAATGTTAAAATTTTAATTTATATTATAATTATATTTAATAAAAATAATAATTATAATTATTTTTTAAATACGTTTTTATTTTAAATATTAAAATTAATAATTAATAATTATTTTTTAAATATATTTTTATTTTAAATATTAAAATTATTTTATAATTATATTAATTTTAAATATTTATAAAATAAAATATACGTCGAATAAAAAAAAAACTCGTTTATTATTAATTCGTTTAATAAATCGTTTAACGATTTTTTAAACGAATTAATAACGAACGAATTTTTTATTTTTTTATTTAATATATATTTTATTTTATAAATTTTATAAAAACGTTTTTATAAAAAATTATAATAATTTTATTTTATTTTAAATTTTAAATTCAAAACTTTTAATTTAAACATTTTATAAATATTTAAAATTAATATAATTATTAAAATAAAATAATAAATTTTTTAATATTTAAAATATAAATATATTTATAAAATTTTAAATTATTAAAATTTTTTTTTTTAAAATTTTTATTTTTTATATTAAATTATTATAATTAATTTAATTAATTTAAATTATTTTATATAATATATAATTTTAAAAATTTTAAATTTAATTATTATAAAAAGTAATTTATTAAAAATTATATAATTATAAAATTATTTTAATATTTTAAATAAAAATATATTTAAAAAATTTTATAATTATTATTTTTATTAAATATAATTATATTTTATTAATTTATATAATAATAAATTAATAAAATCGTTTAAAATTTAAAATTTAATAATATTTAATTAAATTTTATACAATTTGAATTAATTAATAAATTATAATTATAAATGTAATAAAATTAAAATTTTAATATTTTTTAATAAATTAATTAAATTTAAATAAAATCGTTCATTATAAAAAATATTAATATTATAAATATATATAAAAATTAATATTAATTTTTAAATTAAATAAATAATAATTTTATTAAATTATTTATTATTTTAATTATTATTTATAAAATTAATTAAATTTTAAAAATATTAATTATTAATTTTTTATAACGTTTAAAATTATAATTTTATTATTTAATATTATTTTTTTTTAATTTTTTTTAAACGAATATTATTTTTTAAATATAAATATTAATTAATAATTAATACGTTTTTATATTATATTATAAAATATATAAATTAAAATTTTATTTATTTATTTATTTTTAAATTTATATTTATTATATAAAATAATATTATTTATAAATATTTAATTATAAAAAAATATTATATTTATTTTTATAATTATTAAATTTATATTAAACATAATAAAAAATTTTTTTTTTTATTAAATATTTCATAGAAATTCAATTTAATTAATTATTTTATTTTAATTAATTTTTTTTTAATTATATATAAAATTATAATAATAAATTTTTTTTTAATTTTAATATTTATAATTTTTAATATATTAATTTATTAATATTATTTTTAAAATTTAATTATTAAAATATTAATAAATTTTATATAATAATAATTTATAATAAAAATATTAAAATAATAATTATATATAATATTAAATTATATTAAAATTAAAATTATATTTTTTAATTTTTATATAATTTTTAAAAAACGAATTATTATATATATATTTTTTATTTTTTTAAATTTAATAAAAAAAAATTTATTTTAATTTTTATTTTTATATTTATTAATAATTAATTTTTTTAATTTTATTATTTTTTAAATTTTTTTTTTTAATAATAAATTATTATAATATTAAATATATTATAAATATAATAATTATTTTTTATTTTTTTATTAAATTAAAAAAATTATATTAATAAATTTTAATTTAATAATAATAAATTTAATATTTTTAAATATAATTAAATTAATTAAATAATTTTTAATTTAAACGTTTTAAATATATTAAATTAAAATAATATATTAAACGATTTATATATATTATAAATATTATATATTTTATAAACGTATAAATTATTATATTTATAATTTAAATTAATAATAATATTTATATTTTATTATTTGTATATATATATTTTTTTTATAATATTTATTAAATTTATATTAATTCGTATATATTATATTTTTATAAGTTTAAATTAAAATAATAATTTATAATATTAAATAAAATTAATTATTTTTAAAACGTATATAATAAATTTTAAAATATATAAAAATAATTAATAAAACTTTTTTTAATTTTAATTTATATATAATTTATAATTTATTTATTTTTATATTTTTTTTTATAAATTTTAATATTTTTTTAAATTTAAATTTATTTTTATTATTTTAATTAATTAATATTATTAAATTTTTTTCGTTTAATTATATATAATAATATAATTTATTATTATTTATTTTTTTTCGAATATAATAAATTTATTTAAATTTTTATTTATAAAATTTATAAAATTTTATATTTTAATAATATTAATATTTATTATTTTTATAAAATAAATTAATTTTAAATTATAAATATATTAATAAAAAATATATTTTTTAATTTTAATTATTAAAATTAATAAATATTAAATAAAATAAATTTTAAACGAATATATATTTTTATATTATTATTATTTAATTTAAAATTTTTATAAATAAAAAATTAATTATAAAAATCGAATATAATATTAATATAAATTTTTTATTTGTTATTTATAAAAAATTTTGATTTTATTATAAATTAAATTTCGATATAAATTTTTTATATTAATTTATTTTTTATAAACGAATAATAATTCTTTTTATAATAAATTTTATTTTATATTTATTTAATTAAATTTTTAAAATTTATATAAAATAATAAAACTAATAATTTTTTTAAATAAATTTATTAAAATAAATATTATATAATATTTATATACGATTTAAAATCGTATATAATTAATATTATTTTAGTTTTATTATTTAATATATATTTTTTTTAATAAATATTAATTATTTTTTTAAATTGAAAATTTTATTTAAAATAATAAATTTTTAAAATTTAAATACTTTTTATAAAATTAAAAATAAATATTAAAAATTTATATTTATTAATTATAATTATTAATAAAATATAAAGATTTTTTTTTTCGCGTTTTATATTTAATAAATTTCTTTTTTTTAATTTTTTTATTATTTTAATATATATTTTAATTTTTTTTTTTATAAATTTAATTTTATATTAATAATTTTTTTTTACGATTATTAAAATTTATAATAAATAAATTAAAATTAATATTTAATTTGTTTTATATTATATATATATATATATATATATTTTATTTATAAATTTATATAAAAACGTTTTTATAAAAAATTATAAAATTTTTAATAAATATATATATATATATTATTTATTAAAATAATTAAATTTATTTAAAGTTTAATACGTTTTAATCAAAAAAATTTATTAAATATAATTTTTTTTTAATTTTTATATTATATTAAATAATATATAATATATTAATTTAAAATTATTAAAATTATAAAAATTATAAAAATCGTAAAAATATAATTTTTTTATAATAAAAAAATTAAATTATAATTATATAAATATTTTATATTAATAAACTTTTTTTATAACTTGTTTAATTATTATAATTTTTATTTTATTATAATAAAATAATTTATTATTAATTATAAAATAAAAATAAAAATAATTTTTAATTTTTAATTTTTAAATATTATTAATAAATATATTTTTATTTTTATTATAAAATAAACTAATTAATATTATTTTTATATTATTATTAACTTTTTTTATTATTATAAAAATTTTTATCGAAATAAATATTATATAATATTCGCGTATAATTCGAAATCGCATATAATTAATATTATTTTATTTTTATTTTTAAAACAAAGTTTTTATATTTCGAGTTTCGTTTTTTAAATAATAAAAATTAATTAAAAATTAATACGTATATTAAAATTTAAAAAAGATTTTACGTATATTTAAATCGTTTTATTAGTAAATTCAATATTAATATTGATCAATAGTTATTTTTAATTATAAATTAGTAAAAATTTATTAAAAAAAAAAAAATATAATCAAAAATATTAATAAGTTTATTATAAAAAATATTAAAAAATTTCAATCGAATATCGTTAAATTTTATCGAATTATAAAAAAATTTTATTATTTTTTTTTATAAAAACAAAATTAAAATATTTAATTATTTTTCGAAGATTTAAAAAAATTAATTATAGAGAAATTCGAATTTTTAAGTAATTAATTCAAGTTTACGTTTATTACGTAAAATAATATTATTTTACGAAAAACTCGATTAAATAATTAATTAAATTACTATATTTATTATTTAATTTTAAATATCGCATTAAATTAATATTATTTTTTATTTTTTATTTCGATTGTATTTATATTTATTAATCTCGAATCAATTGATCGAATAATATATCGATATTATATTACGATTATACGAAGTTCTTATAAATTATTATTAAAAAAACGTTTTATAAAAGTAATTATCGTAAATATTTAATTAAATTCTATTAAAAATATTTATTTTTTAAAACGTTTACTCGTTTTTATATTCGTTTTTATATACGTTTTTATATTTATTTTATTTGTTTTTATTATTTATTTTTATTAAAACGTTTAAATTATTTATAAAACTATTTATAAAATTAATTATTTTTTATTTTTCAAAATAATATTTAAAAAAATAAAATATAAAAATAAAATAAAAATATAAAATTTATTAATTAATATAAAAAATAAGAATTCAAATAAAATAATAATCGATATATTTATTGTATTTAGTATTAAATACTATAAATAAAACGAATATACGAATTATATTATATGAAAATACTTTAAAAATAATTTTAAAAAATAAACGAAAAATACGTTTTTTAAAATAATATTAATTTTCATTTGAGAATTGCGAAATATTTTATATAAACGAGAAATATAATTATCGAGAAACGAAAAACGAATTACGAAAATACTTGAAAAAATTATTATAAGCGACGAAAAATACTATAAATAAATTTAAAAAAAAAGTAATAAATTAATTAATAAATAAAAATAAATTCTATATTTATTTTTAATAAAATTCAAATAATATTTAAAATAAAATCGATCGAAATAATATTACTTTTTAAAACAATTTATTTTTACGATTATAACGCTTTTAAAATTTAAATATTTTAAATATTTAATTTTACGAAACTCGAATTTCGAATATATAATATTTTAATATACAATTTTTAAATATTTACTTTTTAAATCGATAATTTTACTAATTAATATTTCAATAAAATAATTTATAAAATTAAAAAAATATAAACTTTAATTAAAATACTCGATTAAACGATAATTTTTAATATAACAATTTTTAATTTTTATAAAATATATTAATAAAATCGTTTATAAATTTAATAATAATAAAAAATACGACGAAAAATTATTCGATATTTTCGACGTTAAATTATAAATCTTTTACGATTATTATTTTAAAATTAAATTATTAAAAAATTAATATAATAAAGTATTTTTTATTATATTTAAAAATCGTACGAATTTATTTTATTACGATAAAATCGCGAGAAAAAATTATAATTTTATAATAATAATAAATAAAATTCGAATATATTTCAATATAAATAAAAATTAAAAATTGTATATATTTTTATAAAAAAATTATATTATTACGAATTATTATTATTAATTAATCGAAAATTAAATTAAAATATTTTTAATTATTTTTCGATTAATTTTAATAAATTTAACGTAGTTTATTAAACGAATATCGTATAAAATATAATTTTTAAAATTAAATTATTAACGTTTATAAAAATATCGAAAAATATAATTTTATATTTTATAAATTTATAAATATATTCGAAAACGTTTATATTAAATTACAATTCGCAATCGATATTATAATACGTTTACAAAAAACGTAATAATATAATAGTAATTTTAATCGTAATTTCTAAAAAAACAAAAAAAATTATAATAAAATCGATTAAAATTAAATCGATTAAATATACGAAAAACGTAATAAAAAACGTAAATATAAATTAATTTCGATTTTTCGATTTTTTCGATTTAATAAAAAAATAAAAAAATATTTCGAAATAATAATAATTATTTTACGAATTGTAATTACTAAAAAAAATCTTATTAAAAAAAATATTATATTTGTAATAAATTAAACTATTAATTAATAAAACATATAATAAAAAAACAATAATAAGTATACTTTAAATTTCAATAATACGTTTAATATATTATCGATTATAACGTTATAACGATTTATTATTAAAGTTTTTTTATTAAATACAAAAATATAAAAAGTTTTTTAAAAAACAATATAATCGAAAAAATCGATTAATTATTAATAAATATAAAAATAAAAAACGAAAATAAAATTTATTTTATTAAATTTAAAAAAATTAATAATATTTAAATAATAATTATTTTAAACGATTAATTTATTTATTATATTATTATAAAAAAAATATATATTTAATTTGTTATTATAATAATTTAATAAGAATTTAATATTTACGTTTGAAAATCGTTATTTTTTTAAAACGTTTTAAAAAATTATATTAAATAATAAAATTGTAAAAATATTAATTATTAATTAATTACAATTTTAAATACTATAAAAAATCGATAATAGAATTTAATTAAACGTATTAATAATTAGTATTTACAAAATTCGATTTAATAAAAAAATTGTATTATCGTAAAAAACAATTTAAATTAATACGTTTTTAAATATTATAATATTTTATATCGTTTTAATAAATATATTATTTTTATTTTATATTTAAAATATAAATAAAATAAAAATAAAACTCGATAATTTTAAAAATATTTTAATTTAAAAAAATAAAAAAATTTTAATCGTACGAAAATAAAACTATTTATAAATATTATTATATTAATAAAAAAAAAATTTAATTTGAAATTATTTTCTCGAAATCGAATTATAATAATTATATCGACGATTTAATTATTTATCGATATAATATTTATTAAAAATCTTTTAACGAGCAAATTACGACGTAAATATTAAATTTTATTACTATTATTAAATACATAGTAAATTATTTAAAAAATTCAAATTTACTTTATAAAACAATTATAAATTTAATTATTTTATTATTATTAATATTTTATATTTAAATGAAAAATTAGTTTTATAAATAATAAATTTAATAATAATATTTTAAATAATTAAATTTTTAAAAAATATATTTATAAAAACAATATAAAACATTTTTCGAATATATTAAATCGATATATATTAAAAACTATTAAATTATTTCGTTTACGACGTAAGCAAAAATTTTTCGTTTATAAAATTTCAATAATATATAAAAGTAATAATAATTAAAATCAAAGAAATTTTTATCGAAATTTATAATAATATAAAAAAATAAAAAAATACTATATTTTATTATAACGAGTTTATAAAATTATTCGAAATAAACTCGTTAATAAATAAATTAATAAAAAATTAATTTTATAAATAATAATTAAAATAATAAACAATTTAATAAAATTAAACGAAATTGTATTAACGTTATTAATCTTTAAAATATATTTTAAAATAATTAACGAAAATATATTATCGTTATTAATAATTAAAAAAACGAAAACAATTTATATAATTACTAAAAAAATATAACGTTTATACGTTGAATATTAAATTATTAATACGTTTATAATAAAAAAGAATTTAAATACAAAATTTATTTTAAATTTATTAATTTTTTCGAATATACGCGTATAGTACGAAAAAAGCAATTAAAAATTTTTATATAAACTATTAATAATGAATTAAAAAAAATATATAATCGATATATTTTACGAATCGATTAAATTTCATTCGACGATAATTAAATCGTATTATATAAAAAAAACGTTTTACGAAAAAATAAATAATAAAAAATTATTTTATATATTTTTTTTATTTAATAAATTAAATTATAAAAATATAAACAATAAATTATTAATAAAACGACGTAAACGAAAAAAATTAAAAAAATTATTTAATAATAAAAATATATTCGATAAAAAACTACGATAAAATAAACGTTATTAATTCGCTGAAAATAATAATAACAACGAAAATTTCAATAATACGTTTATAATATTTATAATAAATAAAAAAAAAATCAATAAAAAATTCTTATTATAATTACGAAAAAAAAAATGTAATTATTATATTTGAAATATCGTTCGAGAAATTTTAATAAAAAAAAATCGATAATTTAATCGTAAAAAATTTTTTTTAATTCGTTAAATTCGATTTTATTAAATACATTAAAATTCGTATTTTTAACTCGAGATTAATTAATAAGATTAAAAATAAAACTATTAATAATTCGTACGAAAAATTAAAACTAATAATTTAAAAATATAACAATATAAAATTTTTTTTTTTTTTATATAATTTTCGATTATTTAAAAAATTAATTAACGAGTTATTATTGTATTAATATTTTTATTAATTCAATTTTCAAATAAAATAATTAAAATATAATTTCGCGATATTATTTAAATTTATATATAATCGATAATTAATTTTTAATAATTAATACTCGCGTATTTATTAAAATAAATTTATTATTTTTATTTATTGAATATTATTATAATAATTTTAAAATTATTATATAAAATTATTAAAATAAAAATCTATTAATAAATTACGTATTATAAATATTATAAAAAAAAATTATTAATAATTACGTTTATATACGATTTTTATTTTTTGATTACAATTAAAAAAAAAATATTCGATATTATTAAAATATAAATAAACGATATATTTATATTAATAAAAAAAAAGTTTTTTATTTTTAAAAAAAAATTAATTTAAAAAAATTAAATTCGTAATAAAATTTAAAATAATTTTTATATTAGAAATTTTATTAATTTAAAATAAAAAAATTAAAATAAAAAATTTAAATTAATAAATTTCAAATTATTAAATTTGTAAATTAAATATAAAAAACAATATATTCGAAATATTAATATCGTTATAATTTATTAATTTAAAGCAATTTTCGATTTATTTATTATTATTTAATATTAAAATTCGATTAAAAACGAAATTATTAAATTAAATAAAAAATTAAAATAATAAATTAAAAATTTAAATCGAAGATTTAAATATATCGTTTTAAATTTATTAATAGTAAAATTTTTCGTTTTCGTCGATAAATCGTTTATAAACAATAAAAATTTTAGTTTTTAAATTGAATATAAAATTATTTTTACGAACGAAAATAAAAAAAATAATAAAAAATTCGAAATTAAATTTTTTTTTATTTATTATAATTCTATTCAAAATAAACGAATTATTAAAAACGTACTAATTTTAAAAATATATAAAATAGTAAAAAAAATCAATATAATAATAATAATTAAATTTATTATAAATATAATTATAAAATAATTCGATTTTTTTAATATTTTAATAATCGTATATATTAATTCGTATTTATTTTATAAATATTTAATCAAATTTAAAACGATTAAAAAAGCGTTTAATAATCAATATTATAATTTTATAATAATTATACAAATAAAAAAAACTATAAAAAATTAAATAAATTAATAATTAAAACAATTTAATAAATATTATAATAAAATTTTAAAAAAGTTTTTAAATATTAATTATTTTAAAATACGAATAAAAAAAAAAATAAAAATAAAAATAAATATAAAAATAAATAAAAAAAATAAATAAAAAAGTAAATATAAAAATAATTATTATTATTTGAAATTTTAAATTAATAATAATAAAAAAAATTTAAATTCGAAATTTATAAATTTTAATAAATTTTAAAAATAATATTAATAAATTAATATTATTTTTAATGTTTAATTATATGATTTTTATTTTTTTAATATTTTTATTTGTATTAAAATCAACGAGTTTAATATATTTATAACGTATAATAAAAAAAAAAAATTATTTTATTTGTTTAAATTATTAAAAACGATAATATTTTTATTATAAAAAAAAATTATTAATATTAAAATAAATATTATATAATATTCGCGTGTAATTTGAAATTGTATATAATTAGTATTATTTTATTTTTATTTTCGAAATAAAGTTTTCATATTTCGAGTTTTATTTTTTAAATAATAAGAATTAATCAAAAATTAATACGTATATTAAAATTTCAAAAAAATTTTACGTGCGTTTAAATCGTTTTATTAGTAAATTTAATATTTTTAATATAATATTAATATTTTTAATATATAATATAATTAAAAAATATATTAATCGAATTTAATAATTATTTTTATTAAATAAAAAAATTAATATTTAATAAATATATTATTATTATTATTTAATTTTTTTATTAAATATTTTTATTAATATTTTTTTATATATTTTTTTAATATTATATTTCTTATTATACGAATTTAATAAAAATTTTAAAAAATATTTATAATAATTTTAAATATTATTAATTATATTATATTAAAATTATTTAATTTTATTATTAAAATTCTTTTTTTTTTTTAAAAAGATTAATAATATTTATTTATAAAATTTTTTTTATTAATATATAAATTATTTTTAAATTTATTTGAAAATATTTAATATATATTATAAATATAATTTTAATTTTTATTATATTTTTATTTTAATTTTTTTATTATTAATATTTAATAATATTTTTTTTATTTAAATTTTATTTTATTTTAAAAAATAAAAATATTATAATTATTTTTTTTAAACGTTAAAAATATATATTAATAAATATTAAAAATTTTATTACGATTTTAATAAAATAATTAAAATAAAATAAAATTTTAATATAAAAAAATCGTGTTTTTTAATAATATATTTTTTTAATAAAAAATTTTAATATTTTAAAATTTTATTATTAAAACGAAATTTATTATTTTATAAATTTTTAAAATATTAATAATTGTTAAAAATATTATATACGAATTTTATAAAAACACGTTTTTAATTTAAAAAATTATATAATTATATTAAAAAATTAATATTTATTATTATAAAATAATAATATTTTATAATAAAAACATTATAAATAAATTTTTTTTTATATTTTTATATTTATAATATTATAAAAATAATAATTTTTAATTAAAATAATATAATAAATAAAAAAAATTAAATCGATATATTAATTATAAAAAAATATATATATATAATTTATAAAATTAAAATATTATTAAATATAATAATATTAATTTTTTTTATATAATATTATTATTTAATTATTTAAACGAATATTTAATTAATATAAATATTATATAATATTTTATAAAAGAATTATAAAAATATAATAAGAAAATAAATAATAATATATTATATTAATATTTTTAAAATTAAATAAAAATTAAATAATTATAAAATTTTTTAATTAAATAATTTAATAATTTTAAAAATTATTAAAAATATTATTTTTTAATTTTATTTTTTTTATTAAAAAAAAAAAATAACGTTTTATTATAAACGTTAAAAATAATAAATATTATTATTATTATTATATATTTTTTAATAATTTAAATAATTTAAATATATAAAAAAATAAATATAATTTTAAAAATATTAAATTTTTAAAATCGATAATTTATTAAATATAAAAAATAAAAAATAAAAAAATAAAAATTTATAAATATAATAGTTTTATATAAAATTATTAATTTATTAATATTTATAAATATATAATAATTAATATATTATTATTAATTCAATTAAATAATCGTTTAAATAATCGATTAAATAATTCGAATTATAATTTATTTTTATTTTTAATAATAATTATTTTAACGTTTATTTTTTAATTTTACGTTTATTTTATTTAATTATATAAATAAATAAATACTCTTTCTAAAAAGAAATAAATAAAATTAAATTATTAATATTAAATTAAAATTTTAGTATTTTGTAATTTGTTTTCGAACGTATTAATATTAATTAATAATTGAATTCGTTCGATTATAAAACAATAAAATTACTTACGAAAAAATAGTAATTAAATAAAATCGATCGAATAAAAAAATTTAAATTGTACGTAATCTATTAATTTAATTAAACGTAAAAAAAAAAAAAAATTTTATTTATATTAAAAAAAATTATTAAATCTTTAAAAAATATTGCGATTTTACGTTCGTTTTATTTTTCTCGATTTAAAATTAATTAATTTTTTATTTTACGTTTTATCGCGTATTAATAACGAGTATTTTATTGTAATTTATTAAATAATATTAAAATAATATTTACGAGCTCGATATAAAAACTCGTCGAATTAATATATTTATCGAGTATAATATAATTCGATAAAATACTTTTTAAAAATACGATTATATTTTTTTAAAATACGATTTTAATTAAAAATTTTATTTTTATTATTTTTATTATTTTTCGATTCGATATAATATATATTAAAATAAATATAAAATTTTAAAACGAAAAATAATTAAAACTATAAATTATAAATAAAATATAAAAAAATATTTTTAAAATAAATAAAAA
>MU119909.1:0-13227 GCA_014904845.1 Acephala macrosclerotiorum | reverse complement strand
ATTGCAATTTGTAAATCGTTTATAATCGTTTTTAAATTAAAATAATAAAATTAAAATAAATCTCGAATTTTAAAAAATAATATAAAAAAAATTAAAACAAAAAATTTTAATCAAAAAAAATCGATTAAAAAAATACTTATTTAAAAAATATATTTTATTAGAACGAATAAACGAACGAAATTTTAAATAAAAAATAAAATAAAATTTTTTTTACAAAAAAACGATATAAATAAAAATTAATTTTTAAAACGAATTTTATTTAAAAATAATAATTTGAAAATTCGTATTTTTAAATTATTAAATTAATTTTTAATTTAAAAATTAAAATTCATAAATTATTCGTATTAAAATTTATTTTTCTTAATAAAAAATATTTTTATTTTAATTATATTATTGATTTTTTTTAAAAATATAAAACTTTGAAAAATACGTATTCGTATTAAAATTATAAAAATTTTTTTTTAAAGTTTTTAAAGTATTTTAATTCAAAAAAAAACAATATTACGATTTTTTTAAAATAATACAATAATATATATAAAAACTATAAAATTATTTTAAAAACTAAAAAAATACGATTTTTATAATATATTAATTCGATTTACAAAAAACAAATTCAATTTATATTAAAATATAATATTAAAAATTATTTGAAAATTTTTTTTATAACGTTTTAAAATTTTTTTTTCGTAAATACAATTAAAAATACTATTGAATAAATATAAAATTATTAATTAATTTATAAAAAAACTTTTAATAATAAAAACGTACGTAAATTTATTCGATTAAATATTTAAAAAATTAATTAAATAAAATAAATTGAATAAATAATATTAAAAACGCAAATTTATAAATTTTTTTTTAATATATATTAAAAAACGAATTTTCAAAGAAATCGATTATAAATCGATAAAAATATTTATTTATAATTATAATAAAATGTATAAAAAAATGATTATCGTATATAAATATAAAAAAAAAAATAATAATATAATAAAATTAACGATTTAAAATATTTGAAAATTTAATAAAAATATTTGAATATTATAATACAAAAAATAATTTTAAATACAATTAATAATTTATTATTTTTTATTTTATTCGAATTATTTATAAAAGAAATTTAATAAAAAATATATATAATTATTAAAAAAATTTATATCGAATTTCAATTTTCGATTTTACGTATTATTTAAATTTAAAAAATTCAATAAATATTCGTATTAAAATTTTGAATTTAAATAAACGATTTTATTAAAAAATTAAAATTTTTTTTTTTTATATTATTTAATAATTTAAAAATCGCTTTAAATATTAATATTACAAAAATATTTTAAAAATTAAATAATATTATAATTTTTATAAATTAAAATTAAAATTAATTTATTTTTTTACGAAAATATAAATAAAAAAAAAATTTAATTATAAACGAAAAAAATATAATAATATAAAAAAAAGCGAATATAAAATTTTATATAATTTAATATTAATTAAATTTTTATAAAACATATTATTAATTATTTAAAAAAATATAATAAAAATTAATATTATATATAACGATTAATAAAACGAATAATATTATTTCGAGTATTTCAAACGAATAAAAAATAAAAAAATCGATTTTTTTATTGATTATTTTTTTGTAAATCGTTATTTATTTATAAATAAATTAATTAATCGTAAATATTATTATTGAAAAAACAATTAATAATATTATGATTTTTAGAATTATAATCGATTTTCGCGATTATTTATATTTAAAAATAATTGATATTAATATAATTAAATTATAAAATAAATAATTAAAATTTTTTTTGATTATAATTTCAATAAATATTTTAAGAATATATAAAAAATTTAAAAATTTATTTAATTTATTATTTAAAAAAAAAATTAATATTAATAAATTTTTTTTAAAAAATCGAATTTATTATTATATATTTTTAATAATAATAATATTAATATTTAAAGTTTTAATAAAGTAATTATTAATAAATTCTATAAAAAATTATTAATAAATACAATAATAATAAATATAATAATAACGAATAAATTGAAAAATAAAATTCAAAGTATATAAAAAAACTTTTAATAAAAAAATAAAATAAAAAAAAAGATTTAAAAATTAAATTGTAATAATAAATTTTATAAAGTATTTAAAAAAAAAATAAAAAAAAAAAATATAAATTAATTGAAAAATAAAATTTTGAAATAATAATTCGATATTAAAAATAATAATTTTATTAACGAAATTTTGTCGTAAAAACTTTTTAAAAATATAATATTATTTTTAAAAATTTCAAAAAAAAAATAATTATTAATATTTTGAAAATATTGAATTTTATTATAGTAATTATTAATTAATATTAAAAAAATAATATTTATTATTTGATTTTAATAAATATTAAAATCGTTATAATAAAAAAAATATTTAAAAAAATAAATTATTATTATTTTTAAATTATATTTTAATTTGTTTAAATTAATTAATTTAAATAAAAAATACGAAATATTATATTTTTTTTATATATATAATTCGAAATTTTAATAATATTATTATAAATATTAAATTTTATTAATTATTTATTATTATTAAATAAAATTTCGAATTCGTTAAAATAATAATTATAAAAATAAAAATTAAATATAAAATCGAATATAAATTTTTTTTTTTTTTATAAATAATACAAAATTTTTTTTTTAAAATAATTATTTATTATAATAATAAAAATATAAATTGAATATAAAAATAATAATTCGTAAAATAATATATTTCGAGATTTTAAAAATTTTACTTTTATTTGTATAATTATAATTGTTTTTTTTTTAAAAATTTATTTATATTAAATTACTAAAAATTATTATATTTATATATATTTTTAAATTGAAAAAATATTAAAAAAAAATATAATATAAAAAATTAAATATTAATATTATTAAAAAATAATATAATATTAAAATTTGTAAACGATTTTTATATTTTAATAAATTTTTTTTTTGATTTTTTATATAAAATAAATACAATTAAAATAAATATTATTAATTTAAAAAAAATATAAATAAAATAATACAAAAAATAAATTTTTTTTTTTTTTGATTTTTTATAAAAAAAAATTTTTAATAGAAAAAAAACAAATAAAATTTTAAAAAAAAAATTTTTAATGAAAAAATAAAAAATTTTTTTTTTATAATAATATTATTATTTTCAAATATAAATATTAAAAATTTTTTTTTTTGAAAATAATATAAAATATTAATTATTTTATTTTATTAAAAAAAAAACGAAATTGAAAAATTTTTAAATATAAAAATAAAAAAAAAATTGAAATAAAAAAAATATTTTATTATTAAATAATTTTAATTTAAATTTATTTAATATAAATATTAATATAATATATAAATTTCAATTTAAAAAAATATAATTTATTAATTTAATCAATAAAATTAAATTTTTTTTTAAAAAATAAAAAAATTAATTTAAACGATTTAAAATATAAAAAATATTTTAAAAATATATTAAAAAATATACAAAATATTTATTATTATAAATTGTTTTAATATTAAAAAAATTACAATTTATTTTTAAAAAATTAATATTTTTATTTATTAAAAATTAATTATTAAAATTTGAAAAAAAATATTTAATAAAATAATATTTAATTAAAATTTTTTTTTTAAAAATTATAAAAATATTAATTCGTTTATTCGTATTAAAATAATTCAATATATAATATAATAAAAAAAAAGTTTTTATTATTTTAAAATTTTATTTTCGATTATAATAAATATATTTTAAAAACAATTTAATCGTAAAATATTTAAAAAAAAACAATAATTTTTAATTATAAAAAAATTATTAGAATTTATTAATTAATTAATACAATTATAAAAATAAATTTTATTACTTTAAAAAACGTTAATATATTTTTTTTCTATAAATAAATTTTTCGAGAAATTCGTTGAATATTTTTATATTTTTTTAATAAATTTTTTTTTTTAAATATAATTAATTTATTTTAAATATTCGAAATAAAAATATAATAATTTTTTAATTTTTTTAAAATTTCTACGAATAATAATATCGTTTTAAAAAACAATTAATTCTATAGTTTAATTTATTAAAATTATTATAATAATTCTAAAAAATCTATTTTTTAAAATTATAATATTATTTTGAAATAATATAAAAATTCAAAAATTTTATACGAATTATAATAACGAATTAATATTTTTAAAAATTCGTCGATTTATTTTTAAATATATTTAAAATTTAAATAAAATATTAAATTAAATTAAAAGAATTTAAATTATAATTTTATTAAAACGAAATAATTATTATTAGTTTTATTTACAATTTTAAAAAATATTTTTTTAAAAATATAAAAATTATTAAAATTTTAAAATAAATTAAATATAATAATATTCTTGAAATTAAAACTTTTATTGAGATTTATATTTATTATAAAATATAAATTTAATATTTTAATATTATTATCGAGTTATTATATTAATTGATTAAAAAAACAAATTTTTCGAATAAAAAAAAAATAAAAAATTACTATAGTATTTTTATAAAACAAATTTATAATAATTTTAATATTTTATAAAATTTATTACGATTTTATTAATAAATAAAAAATGATTATTTTAAATATTAATATTAATTAGTAAAAATATAAAAAAATACTCGATTAATATAATAATAAAAAACGAAAACAAGTAATTTAATACGAATTAAAATTTTAAAATATTATTAAACGAAATTATAATGCGATAAAAAGAAAATATTAAAAAATTTTAAAAAATTTTCGTAAATTACGATTTTGATTATATAATATTTATTTTATTTTTAAAACAAATATTAATACGCTCGTTGTTTAATTAAATTAAATAATAATAAATTTTTTAATATTTTAATTATTTATTAATTCGTTTAAATATAATTATTCGATTTCGAAATTAAATATATTAGAAAAAGTATTTATATTACTATAAACGAATTATTTAAAAAATCGCGAATAAAAAACGACAATTTAAAAAAAAAACAAATATTAATAAATTTATTATAATTGAATTTAATTGTATTAAAATAGTTCTAATTTCAATTAAAAAACATAAAATTAATCGAAAAATTGAAAGTAAATTATTTGTAATTAAAAATAAATACGTAAAATAAAAATATTTATTTAAATTATTAAATTAAATTTAAAAAAAAAGTTTTAAATTTTCAATTTTCGATATTAATTATATTTTTCGCGTATATTATATTAATTTCTTTTTTTGAAATCAATAAATTATTAAATAATAATAATAATAATAATAATAATATTTTTTTTTTTTTAATAATAATTATTCGAATTATTTTTAAAATATTATTTAATATTTAATAATTTTTAAAAATAAAATTTCGTAAATTAATTTAAAAATTTATTAATTATAATATTCGAAATAAAATACTATAAAAAAATTTTATTAAATTTTATTTATTTCGCTTTATTTTAAACGATTTAAAATAATATATAATAATTATAATTGAATTATATATTAAATTTGAATATATTAAAAAAAAAAATGTTTATTATTGAATAATTAATTAATATTATTAAAAAAAATACTATAAAAACGTTCGAGATTTTATAGTAAATTATAGTGATTATTAATATAAAAAAAAAAAAAAAAATACGAAAAAATTTTATATTTTTAAAAAGTAATTTTATTATTTTATTATATTAAAATAAACGTAATTAAATTTTTAAAATATAAAATATTTAATAGTTTAATTATAATATAATATAATTTTTTTAATTAAATTGAAATCAAATTAATAAAAAATTCGATTTCTCAAAAGATTATTAAATTTATTTATAATAATATTATTTGTAAATATAGTATTTTCGATTATATAAAATTGAATAAAAAATTTGAATTCAAAGAAATTATTATTAAAAAATTAAACAAATTTGAAATTAATATAAAAAAATAATAAAATATAAAATAAAAAAGTTCAATCGTAAATTAGTTCGTTTTAATTAATAAATTAAATTTATTCGAAATAATTTGTAATTCGTAAATTAATTAATTAATTAAAATAAAAATAAAAAAAATTATTAATTAATTTATAATAAATAAAAAAAATTTATATATTAAAAAATATGTAATTAATATTACTCTCGAAATTAGTTACAAAAGTTTTTAAAAAGAGAATATATAATTTTATTATAATCGTTTTTTTATATAATAAGTTTATTTCGAGTCTCGAAAAAAAAAATTAAAAAAAAAAAAATTTACTTTAAATAAAAAATTTAAAACTCGAGATTTTTCAAATTATTATTGTTTTTTTTTAAGAATTTAATAATTTTTTTAATATTTTTATTAATATTAAATTTTTTTGTAATTTATTTTTTTTTTTTTTAAAATTTAAAAAAAAAAAAAATAAACAAATTTTAAATTTAAATTTATTATTAGAAATAATTAAATATTTTTAATTATTTTTTATAAATATTATTGATTTTTTAATTTCGTATTTAAAAAAGAATTTATTATTAAAAAATATTAAAAAATTAATTTAATTTGAATTATAATTTGTTTTTATTAATAAATATATAAATATTTTTTATTAAATAAATTTTAATAATTTAATTATTAAAAGATTTTATATCGAATAATAAAATAATTTAAAAATTTTATATAACGAATTATATTAAAAATTGTATTGATTTTTTCAAATTAAATATTATTAAAAAAAAATTTATTATTAAAAAATTCTAGAAATCGATTTTTAAAAAAAATTAAAATTTATTATATATTTTTTTGAATTTTTTATAAGTAATATTATTAATAATTTTATTACTAGTATTAATAAATATTAAATTTATAAAAAGTAAAATAAAAAAATTAAAAAAATTAAAATTTTTAATATATTTTCAATTAATAAAAATTTTTGTTTTATAAATATATAATTTTAATTTTTAAATCTTTTTTTTTATAATATTTAATTAAATTTAATTTAAGAGATTTTTAATTAAAATTCGTTTTTTAATACTAAAAAAAAATTTTATTTAAATAATTTTTTTAAAAAATTAAAATAATTAATTTATCGTTTTTTTAAAATCGTAATTATTCGTTTTTTTTTTAAATATAATCGATATTTTATTTTTTATAAATTATAAAATAAAATTTAATATATATTAAAAAATTATTCAAATTTAATTTTAATATTTAATTGCGTTTATAATAATATCGTTTATTGTAATTATTTTATTTAATATTTATTAACGTTTTAAATATATAAAATTAAATTATATATTATTAAAATATTTCGAAATATTAAAATTTAAAATAAATAATAAAATTTAAATTTGTTTGATTAATATTCGAATTAATAAAAATAATAAAAATAAAAATAATTTTTTATTAATATAAATTTTTATATAAACGTTTAATTTATTTTTCAATTTTATTTTTAAATAATAATCGAATTAATATTATTATTATTAGTAAAAATATAATAAAATAAATAAATAAAAAATTTATTATATTTTATTTATAATTATTATTTTTATTTTAATAATAAATTTAATTATTATAATTTTTATTTATTTAAAGTTTTTTTATTTTTATTTTTTATTAATTTTTTTATTTTTTCGTTTTATTTTATATTTATAACATATATATTAATTATATTAATTTGAATTAAACTTATTATAATTATCGAATTTTTTATTATTATTATTATTATTATTTCGACGATTTTTAAACTTTTTAAAACGAAATACTAATAATTTAAATTTTTTATAATTAATTTTTTTTTTACGATATTTATTATTATTATTATTATTATAATTATTATAATTATTTTTTCGTTTTTTATTTTTAATTTATTTATTATTATAAAATTGTTTACGATTATATTATTATTATTTTTTACGAGTATAATTTGTAATTATTATAGTTTTTTTTATATTATAAATTTATAATATAATAATCGTTTTATCGAATATACGTTCGATTTTTAATAAACGAAAAATATAATATTTTGTATTTTTATAATTATTATAATTCGATTTCAAATTTTATTATCGATAATTAATCTTTTAATCGTTATAAATTAAAATTTATAAAATTTAAAACGATTTATAAACTTTTTAATTTTTTTTTAAAAATATCGATTTTTTTTATTTGAAATTCGTTTATTAAATAAATATTTAAATAAAATTAATAATTTTATTATATTTTTTAAATTCGTTTTAAATTATTTTAATATTTTAAAAAAAAAATAATAAAAAGATTTTATTTTATAATTTGTTGTTTACGCTATTTAAAATAATTTAAATAATTTTAATAGTTTTTTTTTTTAAATTGTAATTCGATCGATTAATATTAAAAAAATCGATTTTTATTTTTCGTTATTAATTAATTTAATAATATAAACGCTAGTAAAAGCGATTAAATAAAAGTTTTTAAATCGAGAATAATTATTTTTTATAAAGATTTCAATTTTTTTTTATTTGCAAACGTAATATAATATTGTAAAAATAAATACTATAAATTCGATCGAAATTATTAAAATCACTATAACGAATAAAATTAATATTTTAAAGTAAAAAAATACGACGGTTTTAATAAGCACTTTCCGGGCTTATAATTTGTTAACTTGAGTAATATATTCGATAGTTTTAATAGTTAGGTTGATTAATTGAAATGATGAGATCTAGTTAAGTGCGGGGACATTATATCCATTGCAGTGCTTACTCAGCACTAAAACCACTCGAAAGTCTAACAGCCATGGCTCAACAGCGAGAGTCGAGCGACGAGAAGTTTCAGGCTATGAGCTTGCGACTAAGCTGGCTGACTGGGTTCCCGACGGGACGAGTGCAGTTGGGCAAGACGAGAGCGCTGGGGCAGGTTGCGAGGGAAGATGTTGCGAATGTGGCTGTTGAGTTGCTTTCGAGGGAGGATACAAGAGGGTGGTTTGATCTTGTGCAAGGAGGGGATGGGATTGTTGATGCTGTTGAGAAAGCGGTGAATGAAGAGATTAACACTATTGAGGGAGAAGATCTCGAGGCTATGTATGTGTTGGCTGATTGAGAAGGTGCAATTCTCGGCCGGGTAAAACAGTCTGAACGCGAGATCATGACTGACCACCCGCCTTATGTCTTAGATTGACCCAAGGTTCCCGAACCCTTTCAAGAAGAGTAGGTAATTAGTAATGAGCATTTCGATTCATGTTCTCTTCTGGCGAATCGCGAGCAACTTTCCTTTCAAGATTGTGGGGGTCAAACTAAGTAGCTCTGTAGAACAAGGAAGTTAGTGCGAGAACGCTATGATTCATGTTTGAAGTTGAATTCAGCAATATTCCGTGTTGCCAGTCCTGATGATTCATGAGTTCCGGGACAATCTCGTATGTGTATATAAAGCGGGATTGTTTTCTTAAGACTCTATGTTCGACATCTACGGCTATTTTCTGAACGAGATTAGAAGTTACTAAACAAAACAATACCTCCCCCCAGCACTAGCAACACAACGTCTTCAGACACTTGAAAGATCGAACAGGATCCTACGGATCAAAAGCTAGTCGAGATCAGAATCGAAACCAACGGTAGAATTTTTCGTATCAACCTAGAGATACTCCATGCCAAGATCGCACAATTCAATAATTCATTGACTGAAACTGGCTCGATCAACATAACGGCAGAGGGCGAGGATACAGTATCAGTGCCCCCTCACTGGGTGGAGCACGACACATTGCCTGAACTCGAATCCATTCAACGCTTACAACTTGGCTATCAAACTTAGTCTCGACGAGGTAAGTGCAAGATCGGGTAATAACTAGACTATTGAATGTCATAGAGAAAAAAACAAATAAAAATCAAAGAAACATGGATAATAAGTTATTGGAATACCGATAAAATTACTAGTAAAAATATAAAATACTTTTTATATCGATTATTATTTATATTACAAATAGCGATTTTTATTTTTTAATAATTTTATAAAAAATTTTATATAAATAATTTATATTTTTATAAATTTTTTTATTAAATATATTTTATTTATAAAAATATTAATAAAAAATTTAAATTAAAATTTAAATTAAAATATTATTTTTATATTATTTTATATAAAATTCGAAAAATAATTCAATATCGATAAATTTTAATTTGATTAAAAAATTTTTAATAATCGAATCAACGTATTTTTTTTTTTATTTGATTTAATTCTAGTTTAAAACGCTATTGTAGTAAAGCTAAGTGATAGTATTATCGATCCGCATTAGACTAGTCTAGCACGTCATCTAGTCTTGGATATAAGAGATCTGGCATCTTGTAATCCTAGAAAACAATCGAGCATCTTTTGCTTCTTTACACTATTTATCGAGTTTATTAAATTGCGATTAAATTAAAATCGTTTAATTAAATTAATCAAATAATAATTTATTTTTTTAAACGTTTTAAATATTTTAAATATATTAAAATTAAAATATTTAATAAATTTAAAATTATATTATTTGAAATTTTATATATAAAATTTTTTATATTATAAAATTTTATTTTAAAAATTTTAATTAATTTTATCGTATTATAAATAAATAAAAAATATTTTTTTATTTATTAAAATTATAAAATATTAAATTTTTTATATTTATAATCAAATTACGTATTAAATTAATTTAATAAAATCGATAATATTATTATTTAATTTTATTATAATATATGTATTAAAATATATCGTTATAAAATTTAAATATATAATTTTTAGTATTTTTTATTAAAATATAATAATATAATTTTAAATTTAATCGAGTTAATACGATCGTATTTTAAATTTTAAATTTTAATATTTTTAATTTTAAAAATTTTCAATATACGTTTTATTTTACGAAATTTTTATTTATTAATTTAAAAATATTTTGAATTTTTTAAACGTTTTAAACGTAAAATTTATCGTTTTATTTAAATTAATTTAATAAATTCAATAGTAATTTTTTAATCGATTTAATTATATTTAAAAAAATTAAATTTATTATTATTAAATTAAAATTAAAATTTTTTTAATAAAATTTTTTTAATTATAAATAATAAATATATATATTTTTTTAAATTTTATAATTATATAATTTTTTAAACGTCGAAATTTTTAATTTATTAATATAATTATATATTTATTTTTAAAAAATTAATTTAATTTTTTTTTATAAATTTTTTTTTTTACAATTTAATAATAATTTTACAAAGGTTATAAACTCGATAATATTATTAAAATATTAAATAATATATCGATTATTTAGTCTTTAAAACTTATTTAAAATAAAATAAAATTATTTGTATATATTTTATTTATATTTTCGTTTTCGAAAAATAAAAATATTTTTATTTCGATTTTTAATTTATTATACGTCGTAAAAAATAAATATATATTATATATTTATATATATATTTTTTTTTAAAAAATTATAAAATATGAAATTTATATTTTAAATTTTATTTATATATTTATAATTCAATTATATAAAACTATTAATTTAAAATATAATATAAAAATTTTTATTAAATTATACTTTTTATAAATTTCGTATATATTATATAATAAAATAATTTATTTATTAAACGTTTATTATTAATATATTCATTATAAATCAAATATATATTTATTATATTATAAATAATTTTTAAATTATAAATTACTATATTAAAATAATATTTAAATTAAATATTTATTTAATTTAAATATTATTAAATATAATAAAACGTAATTCGTTTTTATTATTTATATAATATTAATATAATATATATTTAATTAATTTTAAATAATTTTTTTAAAAAGTATTTATTTATTACGATTTAAATATAATATTTTATTTATATTTAAAAAAAAAAAATTTATTAAAAAGTTTAAAACTACGTTAAATATAATTAATATATACGATAATTATATTCGATATTAAAATATTACGTATTTTTTTTTTAACGAAATAAAAATAATTAAAATAAACTAATAATAAACTTTTAAAATCAATATATACGTAATATATTTTACGTAAATATATTATTTACAATACAATAAAATTAAATACTATATATTATAACGAATATATTATCGATTTAATTAAACTATTAATAATATATATATAACGAATATAAAAAAAATATATTTATATTAAAACTTTTATAATTATAATATACGTATTAATTAAATTTTTAATAAATTCTCGATTACGTTATATTAATTAAATATATATATAATTTATATATAATATACTCGAGTTTTTTAATATAATTTATAAAATATTAATCGTTAAAATGAATTTATAATTTTAAAATTTTATTTAACGTTAATTTTATATATATTTACTATATAAATATTATATAATTAATTAATAACTTTTTTTTAAATCGTTATATTTATACGATTAAAATTAACGATTATAAATATTTAATATATACTCGAATTATAAAAATTAAAAAGTTTATTAATATTAAAATATAATTTATAAATATAACGTCGAAATTAAAATATAATATTAACGCGATATATATTATACGTATAACGAACGTACGAATAATTAATCAATAAAAATTTAATTATATATTTAATTAATATTAAAATTAATATCGTAATTATATACGATTAATATATATTTAAATAATAATAAATATATCGCGAATTTATATTCTCGAATTAATTTTAAAAAAACATTTTCAAAGTTTAATATATATTTTATATATTTCGCGTATATTAATTAGAATTTATTAATAATTAAAAGAAATTATATATAATTAATAAATATTTATTATTTTATACGTAAATATTTTGTATACTTTTTACGTTATTCGTAAAAAATAAATAAAAATTTTAAGCAAAGTTAAAATTCGAAATAAAATTTACGCGTATTATTAATATATATATTATATAAAATAAATACGTATTAAATATATTATAAATATAATTTTAAATCGATAAATTAATTATAATATTAATCGAGAAATTCGTATAAACGTTTATTTTAAATATATATTTAATTAAAAATTATATATATTATATATTAATATAATTTTTTTTTAATATATAATAAAAAAAAAATAAAAAAAATAAAAAAAAATTAATATCGATATAAAACGTATATTATATATTTAATTAATTTAAAAAATTTAAATTAAATAATATAAATAATAAATAATAAATAATAAATAATAAATAATAAATAATAAATAATAAATAATAAATAATAAA
>MU119908.1:0-13285 GCA_014904845.1 Acephala macrosclerotiorum | reverse complement strand
TTTTAATTTTTTTTTCGATTTTTTTAATTTTTTTTTTATTTTTTTAATTTTTTTTATTTTTTGAAACTCAGAGATTACTTTAAAAATAGTAATCTTCTTTGTAAAAACTTTGAATTTAACAAAAACTTGAATTTAATAAAAATTAAAAACGTAATTTTATAATAAAATTTATTTATTACGAGTTTAAACAATATTTTAATAATATTTAATTAAAAATTATAAATAATTTAAATTATATAAATAAAATAAAAATAATTAAATTAAAATTATCAATTATAAATAAAAGTATTTATAAAGTATTACGTAATTAATATAATAAAAAAATAATTAAAAATATAATAATTAAAAATACATAAATTAATATTAAATATTTAATACAAAATTATAATTTCAATTAATCTTTTTTAAATAAAAACTTTAAAAATTTATATTAAATTAATTTATTAATAAAAATCTATAAAAACTATATTTTTAAATGCTCGAAATATTAAATAAATTTTTTATAAATTAATATTTATAAATTTTATTAAATTTAAAATATATATTTTATATGTAATTTTTTTAAAATATTATATAAATTTAATATTTTAAAAAAAATTTAAAATTTTTTTTATAAATATATTTTTTAAAATATATTACGTAATTTTAATTAAAATAATTTGTAATAATTAATTTATTAAAAATCTTAAAAAAAATTTATAAATTTATTTACTTTATATAATTTTTTTTAAATATTATTATATATATTACAATTATTATACTTTTTATAATTACAATTACATATTTTATACGCGTTTATAATTTTTTTATAGTTTATTTAAATTATTTTACATTAAATTTTCAATCAATTAATTCTTTAAAATACTTTTAAAAAAAATTTTAAATCGTGAAAAAATATTAAATTTAATTAAAATTATTTAAATAATTCGAATAGTATTTTCAAAGTATTATTTAAAGAATTCTAAAAAAAAAAAAATTGTATTTAAACATTAGAAATCATCGAAAATCATTGAAAAATACGTTAAAAACAATGTTTTAAACTTTGAAAACGTATTAAATAATAGAAATAATATATTATTTAACGAATTTAACGATTTTAACTTTGAAATAATTTTAAAAAACGAAAAAAACAATAAAAATTTAATTTTTTTTTTTTGATTTATTTGTATATTTTTTGTTTATTTATTTTGATTTATTTATATATTAATTTATAAATATAAATTGAATTATATAATGAAAACTTTTTTGAATTTTAATAAATTATAAATTATAATAAATTGTAAAATAATACAATTTTTTCGATCTTTATTATCAATTTTAATAATATAAACGATAAAATAAAATAAAAAAATTCAATTGAATTATTAATCAATTTTTTAAATAATAATTTTTTAAATACATTTATTTTTATTTATTATTACAAAATTTAATTACTAAATTCAAATAAATTTGAAATTACAATAAATTTGTATATTATTATAATAAATTAATTCAAAGTAAAATATTTTATATTTTACGAAATTTTTAATTTTTTAAAAAATAAAAATAAAAATTTTATTTCAAATATTAATTTTTTATTAGTATTATTTAATATTTTCAAACGTTATATAATTAAACGATTTTTTTTTCTCGATATATACTTTAAAATTGTAATTTTAAAAATTAACAAATTTTTTATTTAATCAAAAAATTAAAAAAATAAAAATAAAAATAAAAATAAAAAAATTATTATTATTATAAAAAAAGATTTACTTTTTTTTGATTTTAAATATTTTTTTGAATTTATTATTTTATTAGATTTTTTTTAATAAATTTTACTAAAAAATAAATCATTTTATCGATTCTTTTATAGAAAATTAATATTTTTATATATAGAAATTTTTTATTCGAATTATTTTTAGTATTTATATTTATTTTTTAAATGAAAATTTTATTTTCTTTTCGAATTTCGTTTACTATTAATACTTTGAATTAAATTGTATTTATTAATTTAAAAATAAATAATATATAAATCGAATTTATAGTATTGAAAAAAATTACAAATTAAATATTTTTAAAAAAAATAAAATTACTTTTAAAATTTAATAAATTTTCGAATAAATTGAACTTCGAATTAAACTTTATATTTTAAACAAATATTAATCGTTTATTCTTCGAAATAAATTTGTTTTAATATAAAAACAAATTATTTATTTTTCAGAAAATTATATTTCTAATATTATTAAAAGTATATATTTAAACTATAAATTTAAAATAATAATAATAAAAAATTGAATTAAAATTTTAAAATAATTTTTTATTCGATATTTTAATAAATACTTTTTTTATTTTACAATAAATTGACGATAGAAACTTTTTAATATTTTAAATCACGTGATTAGTTTATATCCATTTTTTAAGAGACGAATTAGAGTTTAAATAATACGAAAAAAAATAATTTAATTACAAATGTAATATTAAACGAAATAAACGAATTAAATAAAACGATTTTAATTCGATTAATTAAAATTTAAAATTATTATTTTTATTTCAATTTTAAACAAATTTTTAATTATTAAAATTTTTCAATTCATAGAATAAATTAATTATAATTCCAAGAATTAAAAAAATTAATTATAAATATATTATTTTTATTTTTTTAAATCTTTTTATTAATAAATTTAAAATTTATAATAATTTTTATATATTTCTTTTGAAATTTTACGTTATTTTAATTAAATTATTTTCAAAAAAATTAATTTATCGTATAAATTACTTTTTTATTACTTTAAAACTTTATAATTTTCAATTTTCAAATGTAATTAAAAAATTTTTTTTTTTTCGATCTTTGAATAAAAATATATTTACAATTTAATATTTTAAATTTATAAAATCAATAGAAATTATTTTAAATATTTTTGTATTTAAATTTCTTTTAAATGTATTAATTGAAAATAAAAATTCGAAAATTAAAAAAATTTATATATTAAAAAATTATTAATATTATTTTATTAATTCTAAAAAATAAAATAATTTGAATTATAATATTTTAATCAATAATTGATTTTATTATTAAAATCAATTTATAAAAATAAAAATAATTAAATTGCTTTCAAATAATCGTTTTAAATACATTACAAAATAAAGTTTAAATAAGAAATCAATTACTTTAAAAATATTTATTTCGATATTCGATATTATTTTTTTTCAAATTATTTGATTTAATATATAGCGAATACTAAAAGTTATTTCAATTAATATATAAATTTTTAAAGAATATTTTTATTTTTAAAACACTAAAAAAATATTATAAAATTTTTCGATTAATTTTTTTTTTTAATTTTTTAAAAAATATATTAATTATTTATATTTTAAATATTTAATTTATTATTTAAACTCTTATAATTTTATAGAATATATTTATTAAATAATTATTATTTTTAATTTATTTTAATATTTTATATTATATTGTAATATTATATACTATTATAATTAAAAGTATTTCGATATTTATAAGTATTAAACTATCGAAAGAAAATAAAAATTTAAAAACTTTTAATAAAATCGTTAAAAATAAACGATATATTTACTAAGAATTATATAATTATATATTAAATAATATTTATTAGATTAAAAATAAACTTGAAATAAGTACTTTAATACTATTTGAAAAAAGAAATTTTATTTTTACAATTACATTTTTTTCTCGTAAAATGTTTAAAGTTTTTTAATTATTTCGAATTTAAATTTTTAATAAAATTAAAAAATAAAAAAATAAAAAAAAATACAATATATAAATAATATTAAACGATCCAATATTCATATTAAAATACATTATAAACAATTGATAAAAAAATACGAACTATTAAATATATATAATATATTAATTAAAAAAAACAAATATCAATAAATATTTTATTTTTCTTTTAATATTCGTTTATTTTTATTATATTTTTTTATATTTTATTTTATTTTTTTAACATTTAAACTATTTACAATCGTAAATTAAATTTTTTACTTTTTTTCGAGTTATTTACAATAAAAATAAGTACTCAAAAATCGAAGTAATTAACTCGAATTATTACGTATTTTAATATTTTAAATATTTAAAACTTTGATACTTTGAAAATTTTCAAAATCAATTTATATTATATATTATACTTAAACGCTATCGCTTACAATTATTTTAACTTTATTACAACTTTAATTTAATATTATATCTTTTTATATTGATTCAATTTATACTTTGTAATATTTGAAAAAATTGTATTAATATTTTATTAAATTTTTTAAATAAACTATTTACAATACTAATTATACGAACATTGAAAAAACGCTATTTATACGCGAAAATATACAACAAATTATTCGAATTCTTTTAAACAATAATTTCGCATTTATCGATATAAATATATTTACAATTTTTCAAAATATTTCAAAAAATTATTTTATTTTTTTCAATAATATTCTTTTCAAATTCGAGTAAAAAACTCTTCGAAATTCTATTGAGACTTTGATAAACGAAAAAGAAATATTATTAGTAATTAATACTATTTATCTCAAACTAATAATAATTGATTATATTACTTAAAAATACGTAAACGAAATATTACGATTTCTAATAAAATTTAATAAAATAAATAAATATTTCGAATTATTTTTACATACAATTTATAAAACTAATTATAATAAAAAATTTTTATTTGAATTTAAAAAAAAATAATTGATTTAAATAAAAAATAATTAATATTTTACAATAAATATATTATTTATTATTTTTTATTATATATTTTTTAAAATTATTTTAATCGCATTTATTTAATTTTTTATTAATTTTTTCAATTTTATTAATATTTTAATTTACTTTGTATTTATTATTAAAAATATTATAGTAATTGTTAAATTGCGTTATTATTTTTAAAATTAAACTTTTAAAATTAATTTCGAATCAAAAATAATATAATAATTATTATTAATAAATATTTTTATTATTATTATAATTATTTAATAACTATTAAAACTAAAAAATTTTATTGAAATTTTATTAATTAAATTACTTATATTAAATAAAATTATTTTAAAAAATTTATTAATATTTATATAAAAAATTTATAAAATTTATAAATATTAATTAACGTTTTAATATTTTGATTTTTATATTTATACAATTGTTAAATAAATTTATATGTACTAAGTTTAATTTTTTTTTTTTTTAAATTAAAAATTTTTTATGTAATTGAAAATATAATATTATATTCAATAATCGAATTTCGTAATTATTTGAATAATTATATATAAATAATTACGTTTTTAAAATTGAAAATTAACGTTTTTTTTTATTTGAACGATAAAATTATTAATAATTAATATAAAATAAAAAATTGAAAATTTAAAAAAATTATTTTTTCGATTAAATATTATATTTTTAATCTAAAAATAAATTTATTATTTTATAACGATTTAATTTTATTTTTTTTAGTTTTTAAATAATAATATTAAATTTTCAAATATATTTTATTTGAATAAATATTATTTTCGAAAAATAAAATTTTCAAATATTTTTATTTTTATTATAATATTTTAAAAATAATCGAATTAATTAAATTTTGTTTACTCGAAGAAATTTTATATCGATTTTTATATATTATTTAAAAATATTTTCAATTATTTCAATTATTTTAATTATTTTTGAAATATTTATTACGTTATTATATCGTTATAAATAGATTTAAATTGAGTTTAAAACGTTCAAATAAAAAGTTTTCAATTAAATAAATTATTTTTTTTATTTTTTTTTATTTTTATTAAATCGAACGAATAAAATTAAATTTTATTAAATAGAAATACCAATTATTTATATAATATATTAAAACGTTGAATTATTTTGTTTTAAAAAAATTATATTCAATATAATAAAAATTTTACTCGTTTAAATAATAAAGTTTTATACGAGTATATTAATTTTTAATTAATCGAAAAACGTTTTTTTAATTTGATTATTTTAATTAATTAAATCGATAAAAAAAATGCGACTTTAAATTTGTTTTTAATAGAATTGAATTCTTTTCGTACGATGATTAGTTTATTAATTATTAGAATTTAAAATATTTATATTATAAAATACAAAAGTTTAAAAACGATCTATATATAAATTAATTAATAAGTTCAATTTTTGTAATTAGCGATTATAATTTTTTTCGATCGAAATATAAATATTTAATATTTTAAAAGCGATTTTTATTATTTGATATTTCTATAAACGATAAATATTATTAATATATAATGCACAGTATATTTTAATAAATTGAATTAATTACTACTATTGATTTTTGAATTATTACAATAAAAAATAAAATCAAAATATAAAAAATTAATTTTTTGAAAAGATTTAATTATTAGAACTTTTATTTCGATTAAAACGATTTTGAAATTTTTATTATTACATTAAAATCGCTATCGAATTTAATAGTATTAATAATATTACTAAAAATTGAAAATTGTAATTAAAATTTTAAAATCGTAAAAATTTATTTTATATAATTAGTAAAGTATTTTAAACTATTAAAAATATTAAAATCAATAAAATAATAAAATACGATTTTTAATTTTTTAATTAAACAAAATAATTTATTATAAAATCTATTAATATTATTAAATTAATTTTTTTTTTAATTAT
Organism: Acephala macrosclerotiorum; assembly: GCA_014904845.1. Classification (NCBI taxonomy): domain Eukaryota; kingdom Fungi; phylum Ascomycota; class Leotiomycetes; order Helotiales; family Mollisiaceae; genus Acephala; species Acephala macrosclerotiorum. The sequence continues at coordinate 6,630 of MU119908.1, read as the reverse complement.
ATAATTTAATTATCAATTTTTTCAACGAATTAATTCTTTTATTCGTTCTCGTTTTTTTCTTTTTTCAAACGTTCTATTTATTTATTTTAAATTTTTTTCTCGATTTCGATTTTTTTTTTTATTATCACTTTAATTATTTTCAATTTTTTTTTCAAAAAATCAATTATATTTCAAATTTATATTATTAATCAAAATATTATTCGATAATATAATCAATTTAAATACTTAAAAATATAAAACATTAAAAAACTATTTATTATATATAATAATATTAATTTTATTGAAAAATATTATTTCAATTTTTACGTTTACAAAATTTGTATTTTAATTAAAAAAAAAAAATCTTATAATTATTTTATCAAATTTAAAAAACACAAAATAAATCTTATTTATTTAAATATTATTAATTTAATATTGATTAAAAATTATAATAATAATCAATATTTAATTATTTTTAAATATAATAAATTTAAAATAATTTAAATTTATATTATTAAATTTAAAAACGAAATTATAAATTATTTTATTTAATTTAAAAAATATTATATATATTCGAATTTAAATTAAATAATTAAACGTTTTTAAAATAATAATAATAATAATAAATATATTTTTAAAAAATTATAAAAAATTTTTTACAAAAAAAATATTAATTAAAAATTAATAAAATTTTATAATTTTTAAATAAACGAATTTATTAAACGTTTTAATTAAATAATTTATTATAAAATTGTTTTTATTTTTAAATATATTAATATCGATTTAAAATACTAATTAAAAATCGTTAAATATATTAATTATTTTTATATAAAAAACTTTTATTTTAAAATCAAATTCTTTTTTTCAAAATATAAAACGATTAAAAATCGTATATTAATTATATTTATTATTTTAAATTTATTATTTATTATAATAACTCGAAAAAATCTATAAAATTTATTTGTAATAAAATTAATTAAAATATTTTTATTAAATACAAAAAAATAATATTTATTAAATTTTAAAATTAAATAATTATATTTATCGCGATATTATTTTATAAATTATTAAACGAATAATATAATAATAATTTAATTTTAAAAATTCTAAAAATAAATAGAATTAATTTTTTTTTTAATTTTATTAAATTTAAAATCGTTCGTATTTTTAAATACATTAAATCGATTTTTATTTTTATTTTTTTTTAAATTAAATTTTTAAAAAACAAACGTATTATAATAAAAAACTTTTTTATAGAAAATATAATATTAATTCGATTTATTTAAATTATTAATCGTTTAATTTTTAATTATTTAATAATTTTACGATTAATTTCAATTTAAAAATAAACGTTTTAATTAAAAATCGTCATTTAAATCAATAATCGTTTATTATTATTATTTTAAATATATAATAAATTCTAGTAATATTTTAACGATTTTTTTCGAATCGTATTTATTAAAATACTAATTTTTCGAATTTCGTTTTTTTTAATTTCAAATTTTTAAATATTGATATTTTAAATTTTATTTTATTAAATTTTATTATTTCAAAAATCGTTTTCAAATATTTCAAATATGAAACGAAAAAATTCGCTCGTTTTTTTTTAAATTTTAAACGATTAAAAATTTATTATTATTTCAATTTTCAATTTGCAATAAAAATTAATTATTGATTTTAATTTTAAAATTTTTTAATTAAACGAATTATTATCGAAAAATTTAAATTTTTATTAAACGATTAAACGTTAATATATTTAAAAACGTAAATACAATTTAAACGTTAAAAATATTAAATTAAAAAATATTTACAATATAAACTTTCAAAAAATCATTTAAAATTTTTAAATTTTTAAAAGTTTTTTTTTAAAACGAATTAATAAATTATTTAAAAAACAATTTTAAAAATTGGTTTAATATTATTTTATTTACTTTATAAAATTTTAATTTTAAATACATTTTATAATAAAACGATAATAAAAATTTCGAAAATATTAATTAAATTTAATATTTATTTTTTTATTTAAATTTTTTTTTTTAAATTATCGAATACGAAATATATTAATTTATTATTTTTTATTATTATTTTTATCAAATTTTCGAATTATTAAATTTTTTTAATTTATTTTTTATTTTTATGTATATTTTTATTTTTAATAAATATTTTTTTTTTTTAATAAATTAAATTTCTATAAATTATTCAAATTTAAAACTTTAAAACAAATTATAAAATTTTTAATTTAATTATAATAAAAAAAACTATTAAAAACAAATACAATTTTTTAATCGAAAATAAAACGTTAATATTAAAAAAAATTTTATTTAATCGAAAATTTTTTACAAATAAATAAATTTTTAAAATTTTCAAAAAAATAAATAAATTTTTTTTATAATATAAAATTCACTAAATAATTTATAATTTTAAACAATAAAAAAAAATTGATTTTTATAAAATATTTATTTTTATAATTAAATCTATAAACTATAAAATTATTTTTATTATAATTATTGTTTTCAATTAAAAATTTAAATAAATAAATATAAAAACGATATTTTTTTAAAAAAAAAATTAATATCGATATTTAAATCGAATTATTTACGAAATATAATATTATTAATATTATTAAAATTCGAAAAACTTTTTACGATTTAAAATAATTATTTTGTATATAATATAATATTTTTATCGTATTTTTAAGAAAATTTAAATTTAAAATATTAAATATAAATTTTTTCGTTTTTTATAAAAACGATTTAATTATTACAATTTATATAAACGATTTTTTTATTATTAAAGTTTTTAAATTAAATATCAATATTTTTAAAATCAATTTTAATAAACGATTTAAAATATTTGATTTCGATATTTGTTATTAAAATTTTAATATAAAAATTATTTGAGATTATTTATATCGAATTTTACGATTTTTTTAAATCGTATATTTTTAAAAAAAATTTAAAAACTATTAAATATAAAATTACAATAATATTAAAATATTTATAAAAATTTTAAATCGATTTATATTCGCGAAAAACGATTACAAAATTAAATTAAAATTTTGAAAAAAATATTAATCAATTATTAATTTTTTTTATAAATATTATATTCGATATTCGATTTAATTTAAATTTTATCGTTTTTATTATTTTTCGATTTTTTTTAAATTTTATCGAAATTTATATAGCGATTATTAAACGAATTTTTAAATACGTTAAATATATTTTATATATAAATTTAATATTTCGCGAGTTTTTTCAATTATTAAATGATTTTACGAATTCGAATTAAACGAAAAATTTCAATATTCGATAATCAATTTTTAATTACGTTTTTAATCTCGATTTTATTATTATTTTTTAGTTTTTAAAACGCTAATTTACGATTTTTTTCTTTTTTTACGAAATCGAATATATCGAACAAATTAACGTTATTAAAAAAATTATTTAATTATAAAATTTCTTTTAATAAATCAATAAAAATTTAAATTTCAAATGAAAAATAATAATTATTTATAAAAATAATTAAAATATTATTATTTTAATTAAAAACAATTAATTTTACAATCGAATTAAATATATTAAAATTTATTATTATTTCGTTTATAAAAAAATCATTAAAAATTGTATCGATTTACAATATATTTTTATTTAAAAACAAATTGCGAATAATTTAATTAAATTTTTATTTCAAAATAAATTCAATGTATTTCAAAAGTCTATAAAAATTAAATAAATTTTTTTATTTAAAAAAATTTTTTTTTTAATAATTTTATTATTTAAATACGATTTTTTTCGTTTTTATTTATCTATAGATTATTTATATATTCTTTGTATTTTTTTTGGTTTTTAATTACAAATCAAAATATTTATTTTTTATATTTATTATTTTTTTATAAATCGTTTTTTTTATTGGATTTTAATTATAATTTATTAAAAATATTAATTGATTTTTTTATAATATATAAAAATTTATTTTTATTTTTCGTATATAAATACTATAAAAGTTTTATTTGTATAAAAATATTAAAAAAAACAAATTTAAATTTGAAATACGTATTTATAATACGTATTTTCAATTTTTTATATTTTTAAATTTAATTTAATTTTTTATATTTTCGTATAATTTGAAATTATTAAATCGAAAATTAATAAATTGAAATCGATTTATAATAATATAATTAATATAATCAATATTAATAATTTAATCGTTTTTAAAAAAAATTAATAAAAACGAAAAAAATTATATTAAATAAAAAAAAATAAAAACAAAAAAAAATAATATAAAAAACGATTTATTATTGATAATTAAAAATTAAAAATTATAATTATAATTATATTAATAAATTTTACGAATCAAATAACAAATAATATAAATTTAATTAAAAGTTTTAATTTTTTCGAAAATAAATTTTTCGCGTTATTCGATTTTCGTTTATTATTATTTTTTTTTTTTTAATATTGAAATTTTTTTTAAAATAAAAATATTTAATAAAATATTTAATTTCGATATAATATAATTTTTTATAATAATTATAAAAGTTTAAAATATTTAATAAACGATTATTAATTATAAAAATAATTTTAATATTAATAATAAATGAATTTTATTATTATTTTTTATTAAATTTTTTTAAATTATTATATTTTATTCGATTATAAAAATTTTAAACGTTTAAATAAAATTATAAAATTATTAAAATATTATAATAAAAATTTTATATATAAATTTACATTTTTAAAAAAATCGTAAAATTAATTAAATAAATATAAAAATTATTATTTTATAATAAAATTTTAATTTATTATTAATTTAAAAAAATTAATTCAAAAAATCGATAATATTTTTATATTCGATTAAAATAAAAACATAAAAACGCGTAATAAAATCGATTAATTTTTTAATTTTAATAAATTGTTTTAAATAAAAAATATTTAATTTTTTTTAATTATTATATTTATATCGATTTTTAATAATAAAATAATTTTAATATTATTATTATTTTTTTTATTATATATTTTTTTTTATAAGTAAATTTTTTAATATTAATTATATCGTTTTTAAATTTAAATTTCGTAATAAAATACGATTTAAATAATTATTATATAATGTAATTAAAATCGTTTATAATAAAAATCGAATTAATTTTTTTCGTTTATAAAAATTAAAATAAAATAAAAAAAAAAACTTTTTATAAATATTTTGATTTTTTTAATTATTATTTAAAATCGAATATAATAATATATATCGCGTATATCGATAAATAAAATTTTAATTTAAAAAATAAAATACGTTAAAATCTTTTTTTTAAAACTCGTTATAAATATAAAATAAAAACGTCGATAAAATTTTTTCGATTATTTAAAAATGAAAATAAATTTTAAATCGATTTACGATTAATTAAATTCGTTTTTTTATTAGTAATAAAAAATTTTACAAAGAAAAAAATAAATCTAAAAATAAAAAAATTCGATTAACGAATAATTAAAAATTATAAATAATTTTTTCGACGTTTAAAAATAATTTATATATTGTAAAATCGAAAATATTTATAAAAAATTTTTAAAAAAAAAAAAGATTTTTTTAAAAATCGATATTTATAAATATAAAAATATTATTATTATTATTTGTAATTAATATTAAATTATAAATTTTATTGAAAATATTAATAAAAATATTAAACGTATTTTAAATAATATTTTCAAAATAATAAAATTATTAATTAAAATTTCATTAAATAAAACGATATTAAAATTACGATTATTCGAATTAAAAAATTTTTTTTTATAAAAAATATAATCGAAAAATATAAAATGTAACGTTTTATCGATTTTATATTTTTTATATTTTTTTTATTTTTATATAATTTATTTAATTCGTTTAATTTATTTAATTATTATAGTAATATTTATAAAAATATTTTCGATTAATATAATTAATTATTATTATTAAAATTTAAAAAAAAAATTTAATTAATAAAAAAACGCAATAAAAAATAAATAAAAATAAAAAAAAATTCGTTTAAAATTTAAATGATAAAAATTTTTTATTGGAAAATATTTTAAAATAAAAATAATAAAAATTTAATTTGTAATTCGATCGAATTATTTAATCGATAAAAAGAATTTTTTTTGTAAAATAAAAATAAAATAATTTAAATTGAAAAATATTTATAATTTATTTTAATTTTAAAAAATATTTTAATATCGAGTTTTTTTTTTAATTCAAAATTCAATAAACGTTTAAAAGCGTTTTATATTTAAAAACGAAAAAATAAATATATTTAAAAAAAAATTTATTTAAAAAAATTGAAAAGATTTATATTCGTAAAATAAAAAAAATATTTAAATTATTTTAAAATAATAAAAATAATTTGAAATTTAAATTTAAAATAAAAAAAATATATAAATAAAATTATAATAAAAATATATATATTTTAAATTATTTTAAAATTTTTTTTTTCAAATATTTAAAATTATTTAAATTATTAAAATATTTTTTATTTTTTTAAACTTTTTAAAAAAAAAAAAATTTAAAAAATAATTGTTTTTTATTTGAATTTAATTAATTTAAATTTTATATAAAATTAATTAAAAAAAAATAATATTTGAATTTAATTAATTTAAATTTTATATAAAATTAATTAAAAAAAAA
>MU119907.1:0-13294 GCA_014904845.1 Acephala macrosclerotiorum | reverse complement strand
TTTTAATATTATTATTATTTAAAATTTTAAATTAAATATAAATTTTTTTTTTTTAAATTTGAAATTTATAAATTTCGATAAATTTTAAAAATAATATTAATTAATTAATATTATTTTTAATATTTAATTATATAATTATTATTTTTTTAATATTTTTATTTATATTAAAATTAACGAGTTTTATATATTTATAACGTATAATAAAAAAAATTATTTTATTCGTTTAAATTATTAAAAACGATAACGTTTTTATTATAAAAAAATTATTAATATTGAAATAAATATTATATAATATTTACGTACGATTTAAAATCGTATATAATTAATATTATTTTATTTTTATTTTTAAAATAAAATTTTTATATTTCGAATTTCGTTTTTTAAATAATTTTAATTAATTATAAATTAATACGTATATTAAAATTCAAAAAAAAGTTTTACGTACGTTTAAATTATTTATTAATAATACGATATTTTTAAATAATATTAATATTAATTTTAATAATAAAATTTAAATAAAATATAATATTTTTAAAATATAAAAAAAATAATTAAAATAAATAATTATATCGAATAATAACGTTTAAATATTTTTATTTTTTTTATTTTTAATTATATTTATAATATTTATATAAAAAAATAATATATCGTAAAAAAATATAATTAAAATATATTAATCGTTTAAAATAATTTTTAAAACGACGCGAAAAATAATAATAATATTAAAAATAATATTAATAAATATTTAAATTTTATTACGTATAAAAACGTTATAAATTATATTAATAATATTAAAAATATTTATATTAAAAATTAAAATTTATATATAATTATTAAATTTAATAATTTTATATAAATTTTTTTTAATTATATAAAAACTAATAATATAAATTAATAATTATTTTTAAATAAATATAATCGTATAAATATATTTTAAATCGTTTATATTATAATTAAAATTCGATATAATTATTATAAAATATTTTTATTAATTTATAAATTAATTTAAATTTGAAATTAAATTTCTTATTAATATATATAAAAAAATAATTAATAAAATTAATAAAACTAATAAAATATATAATTATTAATTTTTTTTTTTTATTATATAATTTTTATTTAATAATCGTATAATAAATCGATAAAAGTTTATATATAAAATAAAAATAAATATATAATAATCGTTTTTACGATTTTTTATATTAAATATTTAAATAAATTTAATTTTTTATTTATATTTTATTTATTAATTAATAAAACGAAAATATAATATATTAAATTAAAAAAAATTTATTTTAAAAATTTATTATATTATAACGATTTTATATTAATATTTGTTTTTTTTTTTTCAAATTAATAAAATTCAAAAAATAAATTATTTAATATTAATTTTTTTCGCGTTATTTTATTTATGTAATAAATTATAATATTAAAAATATTACGTTAAAATAATATAAAAAATATTATTTTTTTAAATTAAAATTAAAAAAACGTTTAATTTTAATTTAATAAAAAAAAAATCGTATAAAAGAAAATTTAATTCGTTTTAATTTTATAAAAATTTATTATAATTTTTTTTTATTTTTTTATTTTTTTATATATTTATTAATAAAATTAATTTATTTATTTTATATAAAAATTTTAATAAAATTTTTTATAATTAAAATTAAATTTTAATATAAAATTATTTAAAAAATTTTAATTTTAATTTAAAAAAATAAATACTATAAAAATATAAAAATTTTTAACGATATTATTAATAAATTATTAATAATAAAATTATAAATATTATATACGTATTATATATATAAAAAAAATAATAATCGAATTTTAATTTTTTAATTATATTTTTATTATTAATTCGAATTTTTAAATTAATTAAAAAATTAAAATTTATTAATTTTTATATTTTATTTTCGAATTTTATTATAATTTTAATATATTTTATATATTTATTTTCGATTTTTTCGCGAATATAATTAAAAAATAATATAAATTTAAAAATTAATTATTATATTATTTATATTATTAAAAAATATTATTAAATCTTTTATTATTTAAATATTATTATTATTTTCATTTTTATTTTATTCGTAAATAAATTTAATTAAATCGTTTTACGTAATCGAAATATAATATACAATCGTTATTATTATTTTAATAATTATTAATCGATATTATTATTTTTTCAATAATATATATTAATTAATTATTAATTAATCATTCGTTTTTAATATTATTATTAATAAACGTTTAATTGTAATTATTTTTATTAAAATATTTTATTACGATTTTAATTATAATAAAATTATTTATACGATATTATAATTTAATTAAATTTTTTTATAATTTTAATACGTTTTTTCATTTAATAAATTTAATAGTTTTTCGTTATATTTTTAATTAATATTATATATTAATTTAATTTTATCGTTTTTTATAATATAAATATATTTTATTAATTAAAATTACGACTTTTCTATTTTTTAATTATAAATATACGTTTTTAATAATTATATTATTTATATAATAAATATATCGAATATAAATAATATTATTACGATTTTATTATTTATATAAAAAAATAATATTCGTATTATTATTTGTAATACGAATTATAAATATAAAAATTTTTTTTTTTTTTACGTTTTTTAAATTATTATAAATTAATATAATTTTGTAATAAATTATTTCGATTATTTTACGAATATTAATAATTTATTTATTTAAATTTTTAAATTATTTTAATTTAATATATATAAATTCAATTATTAAAATTAATATAAAAATTATCGATATTAAAATATTAATAATTATATTATTATTATCGAAAAAAATTTTATTATTAATATTACGAATAAATATATTTAAAATAATAAAATATAAAATAAAAAAATTTAATTGTAAATTAATTCGTTTTAATTAATAAATTGAATTTATTTATAATAATTTATAATTTGTAAATTAATTAATTAATTAAAATAAAAAAATAAAATTATTAATTAATTTATAATAAATAAAAGTTTTTTATATATAAAAAAATACGTAATTAATATTATTTTCAAAATTAATTATTTATAAAAATTTTTAAAAAAAAAATATATAATTTTATTATAATTATTTTTTTATATAATAAATTCGTTTCGAGTCTCGAAAAAAAAAAAGTTTATTTTAAATAAAAAATTTAAAACTCGAAATTTTTTAAATTATTATTTTTTTTAAAAATTTAATAATTTTTTTAATATTTTTATTAATATTAAATTTTTTTATAATTTAAAAAAAAAAAAAAAAAATTAATTTTAAATTTAAATTTATTATTAAAAATAATTAATTATTTTTAATTATTTTTTATAAACGTTATTAATTTTTTAATTTCGTATTTAAAAAAAAATTTATTATTAAAAATTTTTTTATTTTTTTTATTTTAAAATATTAAAAAATTAATTTAATTTGAATTATAATTTATTTTTATTAATAAATATACAAATATTTATTATTAAACGAATTTTAATAATTTAATTATTAAAAAATTTTATATTAAATAATAAAATAATTTAAAAATTTTATATAACGAATTATATTAAAAATTATATTAATTTTTTTAAATAAAATATTATTAAAAAAAAATTCGTCGTTAAAAAATTTCCGAAATCGATTTTTAAAAAAAATTCGAAATTTATTATAAATTTTTTTAAGTTTTTTATAAATAATATCATCGATAATTTTTTTATTAATATTAATAAATATTAAATTTATAAAAAACAAAATAAAAAAAATTTTATTTTTAAAATTATTAATATAAATTCGATTAATAAAAATTTTTATTTTATAAATATATAATTTTAATTTTTAAAATATTTTTTTTATAATATTTAATCGAATTTATTTTAAAAAATTTTTAATTAAAATTCGATTTTTAATATTAAAAAAAAATTTATTTAAATAATTTTTTTAAAAAATCGAAATAATTAATTTATTATTTTTTTATAATTATTAAATTATAAATAAATTATTTAAAATTTATTAAAAAAAAAAGTTTAATATATAATAAATTTAAATTCTAAAATAGATTTATTTTTTTTTTATAAAAAAATTAATTAATTTTATTATTTTAATAAAATTTAATAAATTAAAAAAAAATAATAAAAAATAATTTTTTTTTTTTAAAATATCGATAAAATAATAATTATAATTTAAAATTTATTTATAAAAATTAAATAATAAAAATAAAATATATATTATATAAAAAAAAAATTTATTAAAAAAAATTTATTAATAATAAAATTTTAATATATTAATTTTTTTAAAAAAAAAATAATAAAAATTTTTTTTTTTCGTTTATTTAAAAAAATTTTATAAAATAAAAATTATTATAATTTTTAAATTAATAAACGATTTAATCGAAAAAATAAAAATAAAAATAATAAAAATTCGTAAAAATTAAAATCGATTTTTATTAATATTTTTTATTTATATAAATATAATATTAATTTAATAATTACGTGTAATATTAGATCAAATCGAGATTAGTATTATTTGTACTAAAATTAAAATTATATTTTTTAATTTTTATACGTTTAGTAAATTTATAATTTATAATTAATTAATAAATTATTTAATTTATTTATTTATTTCGTTTTTAATTTATTATTAATAATAAATATTTTTAATAATATTAATATTAATTAATAATTATTTAATTATTTATAAAATAATTAAATTTTTATTTAAAAAAAACTAATTTATAAAAAAAAAAATCTTTTTTAAATAATTTACTTTTTATAAAAAAATATTTAAAATAATTAATATATTTTCGAAAAAATAAAAATTTATAAAAATTCTCTTATAAAAACGCGTTGAAAATATTGAAATTATTAAAAACTTAAAAAAAATAATACGAGAATAATTTTAAATTTATATTTACTTTTTAAATTTACGTTTATTACGTAAAATAATAACGTTTACGAAAAACGAATAAAAAAACGTAAAAACGATTTTAAATTTATATTAATTTATTCGAATTTATATTAAAAATAAATTTTTAAAAAAAAATTTATATTTGTATTCGTTATTTAATCGAAAACGTATAAATATTAATAATAATATTTATTCGAATTCGAATTAAAATTTTTAATCTTTTTATTATTTATTATATAATTATTTTTTAAAATAATAAATTTATTTAAAATTAAATTTTTTTAAAATAAAAATAAAAAAAAAAAAAATTCGATTTTACGAACGAGAAAAATTTTAACGAAAAAATATTAAATAAATATATTTTTTATTACTTTGAAATATATAAAAAAAAAAAAAATTTTAATTATAATTTATAAAAATACTTTTAAAAAAACTTTAAAAATTACTCGTAAAAAATTTTATATTTAATATATAAAATTTTTATACGCTATTTACGAGATTTTTTACGTATTTATAAAATTTAAATATCGAAAAATAAAAAGTTTATTATTAATAATTTAAAAAAAGTTTTATAAATAAATATAAATAAAAATCGTCGATTAATTAAAAAATAAAATTTTTTTCTTTTGATAAAATCGATTAATTTAATTAGTAAATTAAAATATTTTAATATTAATATTTAATAATTAAAATATAATTATTTTTACGATTTTAATTACTAGTATACATTTTTTTATTACGAATATAATTATTTTTACAATTATTTTTCATATTTTTTTTATTATAATTTTTTTTACAAATACGAATTTATTTAATATAATATAAAATATTTAATTTATTTACTAATAATTTTTTTAATAATAATCAAATTAATATAATAATTTATAAAGTATTTTTATTAAATTATTTACAAATTTAATAAAAATTTATATCGATAATAAAAAATTATATAAAAAATTATATAATATTTTTAATTGTAAATTATCGATTTTTTATAATTATTATAATAAAATCGAATTATTTTAAAATTAATGCGATAAAATATTTTTTATTAGTTTTATAAAACGTATAAACGCATTTTATTTTAATAAATTTTTAAAAAGAGATTTCGATTTTATTATATTAATAATAATAAAAAAAATTTATTTCGAGATTAAAAAAAATCGTTATATTAAAAAAAATATTTTTTGTTAATCGTTTTACCGAAAAACACGTGTATTAATAATACTATTAGCGAGTTAATAATAATTTAATCGATTATTAACGTTATTAATTATTTTAATTTAATATTAATAGTGTTAATTCGATACTAATAATATTAAAATATTATTAATAATACTAATTTAAAATTAAATATTTAAATATTTAAAACTTATAATTTATAGTATTTATTTAATTTATTATAAAAGTTTTAAATAAATTTATCGAGCGCGTATTAAAATATTAAATTATAAATTAAAACTTATTAAATTTTAATATTTTTCGTTAAAATTTATATATAGATTAATAATCGCGCTTTATTCGATTAATAAATTTTTATCGTTTTATAAATTATATAAATAAATAAAAATAAAAATTGAAAATATTAATACTATTTAAAATTTAATCGTAAAATCGATCGATTTAAATAAAGTTTACGCGCGTAAAAATACTGATTAAATATACGAGTAATTGTATTACGTTATATTACGCTATTTAATATTAAAAATTTAAATTAAAATATTTAAATTAAAATATTTAAAAATTAAACCATTTAATTAATTAAATATAACTATATAAAAATCGCGCGTAATCGTTTATAGTCGTCGAAAGTCGAGAGTTTTAATGTTTTTATTAGTTTAAATCCATTTATTAATCGATTATTATTAGACGCTAAAGTTTTAAACATGTAATTACTACATAGCGTATACCATTAGTAAACTATTAATACTATTAATAACTAATTAATATATAAAAAACTTTCTTAATATAATTATATATATTTTTATAAAAAGAAATAATTGTAATAAAAACTATTACGATGAATCTAATAAAAATTAAATTAGAATATGTATAAATATTTTTCGATTAATTTTAAAAAATTTAATTAAATTTATTATTGAAATATTAAACGAAATATAATTTACGAAATTAAATTATTAGTATTTATCGAAATATTAAAAAGTACAATTTTGCTTTTTATAAGTTTATTAATACTTTTAAAAACGTTTATATTAAATTGCAATTAATAATAAATATTACGACGCGATTACGTGAAATATAATAATATAATTTAAATTTTACTTTTTAAAATTAAAAAAAAAACGAACTCGATTAAAATTAAATCGATCGTATTTATAAAAAACGAAATAAAAAACGCGATTAAAAATAAAATCGAAAATATTAAAATCGAGAAAATTTTCGAAATAAATATCGTAAAAATTATAAATTTTAAAAAAAATTATATTAAAAGAAATATTATATTTATAATAAATCGAAATATTAATTTATAAAATATACGATAAAAAAATAATAATAAATATATATAAAGTTTTAATAATAAATTTAATATATAATAAATCGAAATATTATAATAATTTATTATTAAATTTTTTTTATTAAAATCGAAAAAATAAAAAGTTTATTAAAAAATAATTAAATAATAAAAATTGATTAATTACTAATAAATATAAAAATAAAAAACAAAAATAAAAATTATTTTATCGAATTTAAAAAAGTCGATAATACGTAAATAATAATTATTTTAAATAATTAATTTATTCGTTATATTATTACAAAAAAAAATATATTTAATATTTTATTATTATAATTCGAATTATTTAAATCGAATTAATATTTATTTTTTATTTTCGAAAATTAATATTTTTTAAAATTTTTTCAAAGGATTATATCGAATAATAAAATCGTCGAAGTATTAATTATTAATTAATTGCAATTTATAGTACTATGAAAACTTAATATTAATATTTATTTAAATATTTTTACGATCGAGATTTATAAAATTCGTTTTAATAAAAGTATTATTTTATTATAAGAAATTATTCGAATCGATATTTTATTAAATATTATTATTTTTTATATTATTTTTATAAATATATTTTTTTTATTTTATATTTAAAATATAAATACTATAAATATAAAACTCGACAATTTAAAAAATATTTTAATTTAAAAAAATAAAATCGTTTTTATTATAAAACAATAAAATTATTTATAAATATTATTATATTAATTAAAAAAAAATTTAATTTGAAATTATTTTATTAATATAAAATTATACGAATTATATAAACGTTTTAATTATTTATTAGTATAACGTTTTATAAGAGTTTTTTAACGAGTTAATTATAATATAAATATTAAATATATTTAATATTTTATTAAATATTATTATTACTATTAAATATATAAATAATTATTTAAAAAATTTAAATTTATTTTATAAAATAATTACGAGTTTAATTATTCGATTATTATCGACGTTTTATATTTAAATAAAAAATTAGTTTTACAAATAATAAACTCGTTTATAGTATTTTAAACTATTAAATTTATAAAGAATATATTTACGAAAATAGTATAAAATATACTACGTATATATTAAATCGATATATATTAAAATTATTAAATTATATTATTTATAATATTAAAAAAAAAATTTCGTTTATAAAGTTTTAATAAAACGTTAAAATAATAGCGATTAAAATTAAAGAAATACTTATTAAAATTTATAATAATATAAGAAAAATAAAAAAATACTATATTTTATTATATTAAACTTACGAGATTATTTATAACGAATTAATTGAAAAATAAATTAATAAAAATATAATTTTATAAATAATAATTAAAATTATTAACAATTTAATAAAATAGAACAATATTATATTTCTATTATTAATTTTTAGAGTATACTTTAAAATGATTAATAATAACGTATTATTGTTATTAATTATTAAAAAAATACGTCGTTTATATATTTAATATTAAATTAACGACGCGTTTATAATAAAAAACGATCTAAATACGAAGTTTATATTAGATTTATTAATTTTATTTAAAGTACGCGTTTAATATAAAAAAAATAAATAAAAAAAAGTATATAAATTATTAGTAATTAATAAAGAAATATATATAATCAATATATTTTATAAATTGACTAGTTTTCGTTTAACGATCATTAAATTTTATTATATAAAAAAAGAAATATTAAATGTTTATAATCGAATTAATAATTAAAAAAATAATTAAAAAAATTAAAAAAAAACTTTTTCTTTTTTTAATCGAACGAAATAAACGAAAAACTAATTAAAAAACATAATTGAAAACGTTTAAAAAAATCACGAAATAAAAACGTACGTAATAAAAAATTTAAATAAAATAAACGTTATAATTTTATCGAAAACGACGAAAAAAATTACAAAGATTTTAACGATTAATTTTTTATTATTATCGTCGAAAAAATTAAAATTTTTATAGTTTTTATAATAAATAAAAAAAAAACGATATAAAATTATTATTAAAATTACAAAAGAAAATATAATTACAATTTTTAAATAATTATTTAAAACGTTTTAAAAAAAAAAATCAATAATTTAATTATAAAATTTTTTTTTAATTTCATTTAATACGATTTTAATAAATATATTAAAATTCGAATTTTTAATTCGAAATTAATTAATAAAATTAAAAAAAAAATTATCGATATTTTTTACGAGAAATCGAAATTAATAATTTAAAAATATAATAACGAAAAAAAAAAAAATTTTCATGTAATTTTCAATAATTTAAAAAATTAATTAACGATTAATTATTATTTTAATATTTTTTTTAATTTAATTTTTAAATAAAAAAATTAAAATATAATTTCGTAATATTATTTAAATTTATATTTAATTTATAATAAATTTTTAACGATTTATATTAATACGTTTATCGAAAAAAATTTACTATTTATATTTAATAAATACAATTATAATTATTTTAAAATTTTTATATAAAATTACGAAAATAAAAATATATTAATAAATTACGTATTATAAGTATTATAAAAAGAAATTATTTATAATTATATCGATATACGATTTTTATTTTTTAATTACGATTATTAAAAAATTTTTCGACGTTATTAAAATATAAATCGACGATATGTTTATATTAATAAAAAAAGAATTTTTTACTCTTCAAAAAAACGAATTTAATAAATACGTTTTAATTTAATTCGAAAATACGATTTAATTACGATAAAAAAATTAAAATAAAAAAATTAAATTAATAAATATTAAATTATTTAATTTTTAAATTAAATATTAAAAATAACGAATTAAAAAAATTTATATTATTATAATTTATTAATTTAAAATAGTTTTCGATTTATTTATTATTATTTAATATTAAAATTTAATAAAAAAAAAATTATTATATTAAATAAAAAATTAAAATAATAAATTAAAAATTTAAATCGAAAATTTAAATATATTATTTTTAATTTACTTACGATAAAATTTTTCGTTTTTATCGATAATTTATTTATAAATAATAAAAATTTTAGTTTTTAAATTAAATATAAAATTATTTTAATAAATAAACGTTAATTAAACGATAAAAAATTCGAAATTAAATTTTTTTTTATTTATTATAATTTTTAAAATATATAATATAATAAAAAAAATCGATATAACGATTATAATCGAATTTATTATTAATATAATTATTTAATAATTCGATTTTTTTAAAATTTTAATAATCGTTTATATAAATTTATATTCGTTATACAAATATTTAATTAAATTAAAAACGATTAAAAAAAAGCGTTTTATAATCAATATTATAATTTTTCGTTAATCGTATAAACGTAGAAAATTATAAAAAATTTAATAAATTAACGATTAAAATAATTTAACGAATATTATAATAAAATTAAGATTTAATAAAATTTTAAAAAAGTTTTTAAATACGAATTATTTTAAAATTCGAATAAAAAAATAAATTAAAAAAAAAATAAAAATAAAAATAGTATAAAAAATTAAAAAAAATATTTATTAAAAAAAAAAAATAAAAAAAAAGTTTTTAAATACGAATTATTTTAAAATTCGAATAAAAAAATAAATTAAAAAAAAAATAAAAATAAAAATAGTATAAAAAATTAAAAAAAATATTTATTAAAAAAAAAAAATAAAAAAAAAGTAATTTTTATATTATATTTCGAATTTTGTAATTATTTAATTTATAAAATTAAAAAAAAAAAATTACTCTAATTTCAGTATTTATAATTTTCGACGAATTTCGAGAATAGTATTAATTTACTAGCGTTATTTTTAAAGTTTAATTATATAATTTTTATATTAGAATATTAGCGAGTTTTACGTATTAACGAATTATAATAAAAAAAAAAAAATTCTTTTAAATAATTAAATTAAATTAATTCTTATTACAAAAAAAAAAATATTAATATAAATACAATATTAGTTTAGTAGTCACGTGCGGTACTAGGCCAGATCGGGACTAGCGCCGTTTGCACTAAAGTTGAAATTATATTTTTTAGTTTTTACGTATTTATTAAATTTATAATTTATAATTAATTAACGAATTATTTAATTTATTTATTTATTTCGTTTTTAATTTATTATTAATAATAAGTATTTTTAATAATATTAATAAAAAATAATAAAAAATAATAAAAATAAATATTAAAATAAATTTAAATAAATTGAAATTTTTTTTTTAATATATAATTTATAAATTTTAAATAATTATATTTTTATAATTTTAATTTATTTTTTATTATTTTTAAAATATAAATTGAAATTTTTATAAAACGTTATATAATAAACTTAATAAAATTATTTAATAATCGAATATTTATAAATATTATAAATAATATTTAAAATTTTAATATAATTAATAATATTTAATTTTTAAATATCGTTTATATTATACGTATAATTAATTATTAAACGTATATTATTTAATCGAAATTCGCGAATTAATCGAAATAAAATAATATTAATATATAATAAAATAATAATAATTTTATATTTTTTTAATATAAATATAAATATATTATAATATTTTTTATTATTAATAATAAATTTTTTAAATTTAATTAATATAAAAATCGAAATAAAAAAAAAATTAAAAAATTTGAAAAATTTAAAAAATTTAAAAAATAAAAAATTTTATATAAAAAAATTAATAATAATAATAATAATAATAATAATAATAATAATATTATTATTATTAATTAATAAAATTAATTAAAAAAATAAAATATTAATATTAATAATTTTTTAAAATTTAACGTTTTAAATATTTATATTATTAATAATAATAATCGATTATTTTTTAATATATTTTTTAATTATTAAAAATTTATAAAAATAAATAATAAAATATAATTTTTTTAAATTTATTTTATTTAAATTTATAATTATTAAATTATTGTTTATAATTTTTAAAAATATTAATATTTTTTTATAATCGATAAATCGAAAAAATATTTTTATAAATTTTATTTTTTTTAATAATAATTTTACGAAATATAAAACGTTTTATACGAAATATTTATTCGAATTTTTAATATATATATTTATTATAAAATTTATTAATAAAATTTTTAATTTAATTATTAAAATATTTAAATTTAAAAAAAAGTTTTTTAATTATAATATTTAAATATATTATTAAAATTTTTAATTAAATTAAATTGAATTTATTAAAATACAATATACGATTTTTTAATTTTATTTATTTTTAAAAAAAAATTTTATTATAATTTTATTTTTAATTTTTTTTTTTATTTATTTAATTTTTTATTTATTTATTTAATTTTTTTTTTATTTATTTAAAATCTTTTTTATTATATTTTTAATTTTTATAAATTTATTATTAATATTATTAATTGTAATTAATTTTTTTTTAATAATAATTTATTAATAATTTTTTATTAATTATTAAAATTATATTATATAATTTATATAAACGTATTATAATTATTTTTATTTCGTTTTTTATATATAAAATTCGTATTTTCGAGATTTAATAAAAAAAATTTTTAAAATTTAATAATAATATTATAAAAATTTTCAAAATAAAAATTAAAATTATAAAATTTATATATAAAAAAATAATATAATAAATTAATTGAATTTTAAAAATAAAAAACGTATAAATTTAAAAAAAAAATTTACTAATAAAATTAAAAAAATTATATAAAAAAATAAACAAATATTTTTACGTTTTAAATAATAAAAAATTATAAAAAAATTTTATTTTTATAATTTTTTTTTTAAAACGTATTAATATATATAATTAAAATATTATAATATTAATTTCGAATAAAAAATTTTAAAAATTTTAAATAAATAATTTTATATTA
>MU119906.1:0-13378 GCA_014904845.1 Acephala macrosclerotiorum | reverse complement strand
AAATAAAAAAAAAATTTAAAAATAATATTATTTTAAAATTTTTTAAAAAAATCTTAAAATAATATACAATTTTAAATAAAAACTTTTTTTTTAAAATAAATAAAATTGAGAAATCGCGTATTTCGTTTTAATAAACTCGATTTAATTTGATCAAAATTTTTAATAGTATATTTAAATATTATAATCAAAAAATCTTTTTTCGAATTTAAATATTTCGATAATTTATTGAAAATTTTATTAATAAATTTTACGATAAATATATATACTAAAAACTCAAATAAATATTTCGTATAAAACGTTTAATATTTTACGAAATTATTAAAATTATTAATATAATTATTATCGAGAAAAATAAAATTTATAATATATTATTTATAAAAATATTTTTTCAATTTATCGATTACAAAAAAACGTTAATATATTTAAAGAATACAAATAACAATCTAATAATTATAAATTTAAATAAAATAAATTTAAAAAAATTACGTTTTATTTTTTATTTTTACGAATTTTTAATAATTAAAAAATATACTAAAAAACTTTTTTCGATTTTTACAAATAAATCTAAAAAATAATCGATTATTACTATTAGTAATATAAGTATTTAAAATAGTAAATCTCAAAAAATTATTAGTATTAATATTTTATTTTTTTAATTAATTTTTTTAATTAATAATAATAATAACAATAATAATAATAATAATAATATTATTATTATTATTAATTTTTTTATATAAAATTTTTTAAATTTTTCGAATTTTTTAATTTTTTTTTTTTTTTTTTTTTAATTTTTATATTAATCAAACTTAAAAAATCTATTATTAATAAAAAAAAATATTATAATATATTTATATTTATATTAAAAAAATATAAAATTATTATTATTTTATCGTAATTTAATATTATTTTATTTTAATTAACTCGCGAATTCTAATTAAAAAATATACGTTTAATAATTAATTATTGTAGAAGGGCAATGGAGCACAAAGCAAAAAGGCCCAACCGTAGGTCAGTTCGTCTTAGCCAGTGGGCTAGACTCATCCGAAGTAATCCGTAATCCGTAAATCAATCAATCAATCAGTCAGAGTAGAAGTAGAAAGGGTTGTTGATTAGTCTATAGTGAGCGAAAGCTCCTTATGTACTAGAAGACACGTGACCAGCACTGCCCTCGAAACTAGCTATTTACAAGGATTTTGAAGGGAGAGCATATAGCCCCACCACATTATACGTACAATATAAATAATATTTAAAAATCAAATATTATTTTTTTCAATATTTTAAATTTTATTAATCGTAATAAAATTTTAAATATTATTTATAATATTTACAAATACTCGTTTATTAAATAATTTTATTAAATTTATTATATAATATTTTATAAAAATTTCAATTTATACTTTGAAAATAATAAAAAATAAATTAAAATTATAAAAATACAATTATTTAAAATTTACAAATTATATATTAAAAATTTTTTTTTTCGATTTATTTAAATTTATTTTAATATTTATTTTTAATTTATAAATATTTTTATTATTTTTTACTATAAACAAAAAATACTAATAAAAAATCGATTTCAATTTTTACAAATTTTTATTATTTTTATTTTTATTTTTTTAATTAAATCGTTTATTAATTTAAAAATTGTAATAATTTTTATTTTATAAAATTTTTTTAAATAAACGAAAAAAAAAAAGTTTTATTATTTTTTTTTAAAAAAATTAATATATTAAAATTCTATTATTAATAAACTTTTTTTAACGAATTTTTTTTTTTATATAATATGTATTTTTTTTTTATTATTTAATTTTTGTAAACAAATTTCAAATTATAATTATTATTTTATTGATTTTTCAAGAATTATTTTTTTTATTTTATTACTTTTTTTCAATTTATTAAACTTTATTAAAACAATAAAATTAATCAATTTTTTTACGAAAAAAAAATAAATATATTTCAAAATTTAAATTTATTATATATTAATTTTTTTTTTAATAAATTTTAAATAATTTATTCGTAATTTAATAATTTTAAAAAAACGATAAATTAATTATTTTGATTTTCTAAAAAAAATTACTTAAATAAATTTTTTCTTTAGTATTAAAAAACGAATTTTAATTAAAGATTTTTTAAATTAAATTTAATTAAATATTATAAAAAAAAAATTCTAAAAATTGAAATTATATATTTATAAAATAAAATTTTTTATTGATCGAAAATACGTTGAAAATTTTAATTTTTTTAATTTTTTTATTTCATTTCTCGTAAATTTAATATTTATCGATACTAGTAATAAAATTATCAATAATACTATTTATAAAAAACTCAAAAAAATTTATAACAAATTTCGATTTTTTTTTAAAAATCGATTTTAAAAACTTTTTAACGATAAATTTTTTCTTAATAATATTCAATTTAAAAAAATCGATACAATTTTCAATATAATTTATTATACGAAATTTTTAAATTATTTACGATTTAATATAAAATTTTCTAATAATTAAATTATTAAAATTCGTTTAATAATAAATATTTATATATTTATTAATAAAAACAAATTGTAATTTAAATCAAATTAATTTTTCGATATTTTAAAATAAAAAAAATAATAAATTTTTTAATAATAAATTTTTTTTTAAATACAAAATTAAAAAATAAATAATATTTATAAAAAATAATTAAAAGTATTTAATTATTTTTAATGATAAATTTGAGTTTAAAATTCGTTTATTTTTTTTCTTTTTATTAAATTCTAAAAAAAAAAAAAAAATTATAAAAAAATTTAATACTAATAAAAATATTAAAAAAATTATTAAATTCTTGAAAAAAAACGATAATAATTTGAAAAATTTCGAGTTTTAAATTTTTTGTTTAAAGTAAATTTTTTTTTTTTTTAATTTTTTTTTTCGAGATTTAAAACGAACTCGTTATATAAAAAAACGATTATAATAAAATTATATATTCTCTTTTTAAAATTTTTTGTAAATAATTAATTACGTGTTTTTTAATATATAAAAATTTTTCGTTTACTATAAATTAAAAAATATTTTTTTTTATTTTTATTTTAATTAATTGATTAATTAATTGATTTACGAATTACGAATTACTTCGAATAAATTTAATCTATTGATTAAAACGAATTAATTTACGATTGAATTTTTTTACTTTGTATTTTATTACTTTTTTATAATATTTAAATTATATAGATTTTATTTTAATTTTTTAACGTTAAATTCATTGATAAATAATATAAATATATATATTTTATTATTAAATTTTTTTAATTTTATTTTAAAAATTGATTATAAAAAATAAATCGTTTTTTTTATAATATTTAAAATTCGAATTTAAAATAATTTTAAATTTATATATAATATAAACGTTTTATTTTTTAAAATAAAATATTAATCGAATATTTTATTTTTGTATTATATAAATTCGAAAAAAAAATTTAATAATATTAATATATTTCTATAAATAATTAATATATTAATAGTAATTTTCAATTAAATAATTAATATTTTTATTATATATATATATATTTTTTTTTTAAATTTTTTTTTAATAAATTTTTTCGAATTATTTTTTTTTGAATTTATATTTAATTTAAAAACGAATTTATAATTTTACGTTTGTATTTTTTGATTTTATTTTTATAATATTTAAATTTTTAATATTATTATTTGATTTTAATTTTACGAATAATAGTATTTTATTGTATATTAAAATCAATTTATTGTTTACGATAATTATATTACGTTTTTTTAATTTATTAATAATATAAAATTTTTTTTAAAAAATTATATTTTTTTTTTTTTAAAATTATAATAAAATTTCGAGTATTATAAATTAATTAATATAAAAATTATTTTCAATTTTCAATAATTGAATTTTTATTTTTTTTTTTTTTTGTAATAAAAATTTGTTTTTAAAATATTTTATATATATATTTCGAAATATAAAAAAAAAAAAAAATATATATATTTAAATTTTTTTTTAATTGTTTATTGTTTATACAATAAATAATAATAATATTAACGTATTTTTAAAATTCGAATTTTAATAATAATATATAATAAAAATCGTTAAAATTAAATTGAATTTTAAAGTAATTATTTAAAAAAAAAAAATTTAAAAAGTATTTTTTTTTATTTGTTAAAACGAATTAAAATTTATAGTATTTTTTAAATTTTCGTTTGAATTAAACGAAATTTAATATAAAATGTATAAAAAGTTTTTTTTTTTTTTCGATTATTATTTAATATTTTAAATACGAATTTAATATCGATAAAAAATTTAAGTTTAATTTTTTAATTTGTATAATAATAATATATTTTTTAATTTTGAGAATTTTAATTTTTTGTAATATATTATTTGAAATCGATATATTGCGTACGAATTATATAATAAAATATCAATACGATTTATTTCGTGTATTAAATAATATGAAAACGAGAAAAATTCGTATTTTGAAAATTGTTATACGAAAATAAAAACGAGTTAATAATATTTTAATAAATTGTAATAATATATTAAATTTAATCGTAATATTTAATAATATTTATAAATAAATTAAATTGATAGATTTTATTAATTTGAAATTATAATTATTTATAATTAATAATTTCGTAAATCGTTTTTCAATTTATTTATTAAAAAAATATTTAAATTATTATTCGTGTTTTTATTTAACGTTTTACGTATTTTTTTATATATTTTAAATTTGTTATTATTGAAATTTATTTCTACGAATAAATCGTTTTTTATTTTCGTAAAATATATTTTGATTTTTATAACGTTTTTAAATTTATATATTTTATTCAAATAATTATTACTACAAAAACAATAAATATATTTTAATAAAAAAAAATCGTTTTTAAAACGAATCGATTTCGATTTATATTTAGTAATTATAATAAAAGTTTTTATATTCGAACGTATATTATTCGAAAATTTTATATTGAATTTTTTAATATAAATATTAAATATTCGTTTGATTTTTAAATAAATAAATAAAAATCGTTTATTTTATTTATTATTAAAAAAACGCAATCGATTTTATTAAAAAGTATTAAATAATATATGAAATAATATTCGATTTTAATTTTAATTAAAAAATCGAATAAATTTTTTATTAATTTTATTAAATAAAATTTTAATTAAAAAATTTTTATTATAAATTTTATATTTTAAAAATTTTAAATAATTTATTTTTCGTAGTAAATTAATATTATTTATTATAATAAAATTTTTATTTTTTTAAATTTTTTTTATAATTTTTTTTTTTTCGTATATTTAATTTTTTTTAGTAATATACGTTTAAATATCGTATTTTTATATAATATTATATTTGAAATTTTCGATTTTTTTTTATTTCGAATTTATTGAAAACAAATTTTGTTTTTAATTGATTAATTTATTTTTATATATTAAAACGTATTTTATTAATTATTGTAAAATTGAATTTTATATATTATTTTTACGTTTTTTTTTTTTTTAAATATTTTGATAAAATTAATAAAATAATTTTTTCGTCGTATAAATAAATATAAATATAAATTTGTCGAATAAATACTAAAAAAAAAACGTTTTATTTTTAAGATTATATAATTTAATATTTTTGAAATAAAATATTATTTTTTTAGATTTGAATATATTTTCGTTTTTTATATTATTTATTCGACGAAAAAAAAAGAAATTAATATTTCAAATTCGATTTATTTATTTTTAAATTCGTTTTCAATTTAAATATATAAATTAAAATAATTTTATTAAACGAATTAAAATTGAAAAAACGAGTAATAATTCTAATTATAAAATATTTACAAGTAATAATCATAGAAATCGAAAAATTAATTTAGTATTTGCGAATTTTAAATCGATTTTTAATTTGATATTTGCGATTTTTATTTTAATATTTATAGTAATATTATATTTGAAAATTGTTTTATTGAAATTTTAAAAAAAAGTTTTTATAGTATTGAAATATCGTCGAAATATTAAAAAATTTATTATTAATATAATAAATATAAAAATTGATTGTTTAAAATATAATATAATTAAATATTTTAAAAAAAAATTCAATTGAATTAATTTGATTTTTATAAATACGAATATTAATATTTTTGTTTTAATTGAAAATATTATTTTGAATTTGATTGTTTATATATAAAACGTTCGAATTATTGTTCGATTAAAATTTTTTTTTTTTGTTTTTTGTAAAATAATTTGTATTCGTTTAAATATAATTTTTTCGAGAAATAAATTATTATTACGAAATATAATAATAATTTTATTTTTTGAGAAAAAATTATTAACGATTTCGTTTTTTGATAAATTAATTTTTTATTTGTTTTTTAAATATATTATACGAGCGAAAATATAATCGTCGAATAAAAAAATATTTTTATAATGAATTATTTATAATTTTCGAGTAATTTTCGAAATTAAAATAAAAATTGTTTGTAATTTAATTTTGTTTTTATTGAAAAATATATCGTTAAATTTAAATTCGATTATTTTTTGAATAATAAGTTTTGTTATTAAATACAAAGTTATAAAATGTTTTTTTTATTGTTTTTTAAAATAGTACTCGTTAAAATCGTATACGAATAATAAATTTTTAATATTGAAATTAAAACGAAAATTCGACGAGTTTTTTATATTATTTTTTCGTTTTTAGATTTTTTTAATTATAATTTTTTTATTTTTAGAATTCGTAGATTTCGATTAAATAATTTTATTAGATAACGATATATCGTTTATAATATATTAACGTTTATTGTTTTATAAATTGTAATTATTACTCGTTATAATTTGCAAATTATTAGAAAAATCGATTAATAAAATTTTGTTCGATAATTCGAAATTTTAATAGTATTATTATTAAAACGAAATTATATAAAATTATAATTACAAATTTTAATCGTTTGTAATTAGTACAAATCGTTTAATATCGATTTTAAAAAAAGTCGAAAAATGAGATTGATCGTTAAAACGAGTTTTTGATTCGTTGATCGATAATATAATAAAGTTTTTAATAGTATTATTGAATAATGTGAAGTTATACAAAGTTCAAACTGCAAATTTGAAAATTAATTTAATATCGATTAATTTTAATCGAATATTAAAAAAAATCGATTTAAGTTTGTCTTTGGATTTGAGGACGTACTATTAGATTGTTATAAAAGTCTTTAGACGAAGTAGAGTAACGAGTAGTAGTAGCAAAGTATTATGTATTCTTGATCTATTTACTACTACGACTATGGGTACTAGTAGTAGATGTCCCTGGCTCCTTCCTTACACCAGGAATTGTCCACGGTCTTATCTATCGGGAAGAACAGTGCAGAGTTGCCGCCTGCCTTCTGCGGCCCTGGAATATTGCTCCATATGGTATATAAAGAATCGTCTCGCTTGACGAGGTGCGAAGTCTCGTTGCTATCGTGGAGTTAGTCGTGTAACAGAGCAGTTTGTTCGTGGGCACTCACAATTCCAAAGGAGCAGTCAGGGATAGCGAGCAGAGAAAGGCGATCCATATGCCCAATAGCATGTTAAATAAGGAAGAAAAGCGTGCCATCTTGAGGGGACTACCTGAATACGATGCACTGTAACAGCTTGATAATTGTCCAGCTTGACTGTGAGAGGCAAGTCAACACTTATACCCACGTCAATCATCCCAATTGATTGTAAGAGAAGCGATGCTAGCCTTTAGACCCCAAAGTCGCTACTCGACCATGGAGGACTCCAGATCCTCTGCTGACTTCGTCATTTCCCCTGAGCCAGCATTGCATTTCAGTGGCTGTTGGATTTGCACTGCAAATCTCCGTTGGTGGCCGTCTGACCAACCGCTCCCATCGTATATTCCATCGTGGCACAGATGGGCCGCGGACAGTGATTCCTGTCAATATTAGAGGCCTGGTGGCCGCTGACGAGGATACCTGCACCTGGGTGGTTTTGGTCATCGATCACGTGATTAATGACCACTGCAGGCGCCTGCTAGAGGCACGGTTGGGGGCCGGCCACACCTGCGCCACACCTGCGCCACAACAGAGCCCTGTACGAAATATAAAAACCAACACAATTACAAACAAGTGTTCTTTCTTACCTAGATCTTTCCAGATAACGGTCAGCAACCATTCTACTCCTACTAGCAATCTTTTTGTCAAACAGTTTTCTGCCTTGCCGCTATATGAAACTGAGTTGGCAATCCTTTCGCCCAACGCTCACGACATTGAAATCAACCTAGAAGTTATCACTTCGATCAGCAGCTCGGATTAGTATGAGCGACCCTAATCCGCCACCACCGGCGCTCGGGCTGGTATCTGCCAACATGATTGACGAGTGGTCACATCTGCTTCCCGGTCCGGAGCGTAGTGTGTTCGTGAAGGCATGCACAAAAGCGGGAGCAGACGAGGGCCGTCTTCAGTCTATACTCACCCGCTATTTCTCGACGTGGAAGACGACTCTGATGGCCGACGACCTGAGCAGGCTTCAGATGCTGGCCATGGCCAAGTACGAGCAGATACGATGCTACGTCAAAGTCATCTGGCTCGAGGACGAGACTGACAAAATCGGATACGATGAGGTGTCCTCCTCGGAATCTTTCGTCATCTGGCCCCGCCTTGAAGACGGACGGGTTGCAGCTGAGGCGCTTGGGGTAGAGCTCCTCAAGGCAATGCTTGCATCCCAGCAGCTTCGTCCCGACCGGCTCGAGATCAGGGATAAGCGCAGCATATACGCAGACGACGCGCCTTTAGACCCAGAGACCGCGGCAATCCTCGCGCGTAACATCTTGGATGGCGCTGACCTGGCCATAACCGCCTTCACTTTGCGGACTCTATCAGCATATGAAACTATGATTGCTGCTGAGCTTTCAGCTGAACATCAAGGCCAAGGTATAGGCTCCTCTCTCGTGCGAAAAGCAGACTTGTGCTTTACTAAGATCCTAAACCCGTACTCGTACTGGGCCGATCGAATTTTGCTTCATGGACCAGCGCTGAAAGAGCTCTCACTCTCCTTCTCGCAGCCTGGTACCACGCCGCATCTGCCTCCCTTTATTTCTAATAATACGGTCCGGCCAGCACTGGAGAAGTTCGAGCTCTCGATGTCTAGGCTTCCCATATCAACTATCATGGCGATCCTGAGCAACTCGCAACAGAGTCTGACCGGGATCTCGTTTTTCTTAATGACGCTTGGTGAAGAATCAACTTGGGCGGATGTGCTAAGCCGGATTGCCAACGAATTTCCTCGTCTGACTTGGTTCGAGCTTACCAATCTCTCAGAGGGACATATTGCAGAGCGTCCGATCAACTTCATGAGCCTTCTTAACAAGGATTTGATGGCCAGTGAGCCTTACAAGAGCGGGCTGAAGATGAAGCAGAGAGGCACTGGGGATTACAAACGCATCTCTCGGGTTGAGTACGAGGGACCGAATGCGAGTCATGTGCTGGGGATCGTTGCAGAATGCGCCGTAGCTAAGCCACGCAGCTAGATCATTCTACTAGCGAAGAGGACCACTCTATACTTAGCATCTGTCTTGTAATAGATATATGGAACCAATTTACGAGCATTAACGATAGCTGCATGGCCTTTCGCTTCAACCCTATGTGCAGGGCACCAAAATTAGATTAGATATCAGGCACAGGTCAGCACATCAAAATTCTACATATCCCAGTATAAAACCCAGGCTGCATTGGAGGCCGGACCTGCGACCGCTCCTCCTCAAATGGCTTTTGGGGGCACGAGGCACGGCACTATACTCGACCAACATGACGAGATACTGGCCGCGAACAAGGCTGCTGGATTGTGCTTGTACAGTTCACGATGAACAATGTCACCAGTTGTTAAGTATATATGTGACTATTGTTTGCACCCCCTATCAAATAGTCAATCTGCTGCATGTTCTCTTGCTATCGTTTTTCTCGATCATCGCAATCTTTCTGCAGATATGGCATTGAAACAAATCATCAGCCTATCTAGCCTTGCGGCTCTGATTGGCACTTCTTTTTCAAGCCCCTTAGTGCCAGAAGTGCGCCAATATATCCCTACCGGAAGCTCTTCATCTTGGACAACGGTCACAACTACCTCGTCTTCTGCATCATCATACAGCAACTCTGCAAGCAAAACCGCAAGTTCAAGCTCGCTGTCTGTTTTGACTTCTTCAAGTATAATTAGTGGAAGTCTCAGCTCGTCTGTTTCGCCACAATCATCCACTTCCACCAGCTCTGATGGACCACTGGGCTGTCAATATCAAATACAGTAGCTCTCTCGACAGCTTCTAGCTCTCTTACACCTACGACATCAGCGTCTTTGATTTTGGAGACGCTTACGGAGCCCGGCGGATCTCTCGTCACACTTTCTGCCAGTAGCTCTGTTACAGGACTCGAGACTCTTACTATATCCTCCACATTGACCGTTGAGCCTATACCGGTTGCATCTAGCAGCTCAACATCTTTGATCATAGAGACGCTTACCGAACCCGGCGGATCTCTTGTCACCCTCTCTGCCACTTCTTCTATCACTGGACTTCAGACTCTCACTCTGTCCGACTCCACATTGACTGTTGAGCCTACCGCGGTAGCACCTAGCGGATCAACATCCTTAACGCCTAGCGGTTCAACTTCACTGATACCTACCAGCTCAGCATCCTTAACACCTAGCGGTTCAACTTCATTGATACCTACCAGCTCAACATCCTTGACACCTAGCGGTTCAACCTCCTTGTTGCCTACCGGATCAGGTTCCTCAACATCAACGTCCTTGATACCCACCGGATCAACCTCCTTGACACCTAGCGGATCAGCGTCGTTGATCGTAGAAACGCTTACGCAGCCCGGCGGATCTTCCATTACTCTTACCCTTCCGGCCAGTGCTTCAATTACCGGACTCGAAACTCTCACTATATCCAGTTCCACATTGACTGTTGAGCCTACAGTAGTACCCAGCGGATCAACCTCCTTGACACCTACCGGATCCAGCTCCCTGACACTTAGCGGATCATCGTCCTTAATTCCTTCTGGGTCAGCCTCCTTGACACCTAGCGGGTCCGCGTCTTTGATCGTAGAAACGCTTTCGCAACCCGGCGGATCTTTCATCACCCTTACATTACCTGCCAGTGCTTCGATTAGTGGACTAGAAACTCTCACAATATCTAGCTCAACATTGACCGTTGAGCCTATACCGACGGCATCTAGCATATCAGTGGCTTCCTCAATCGTGGAAACGCTCACGGAACCCAACGGACCGGTTCTTACTCTGACAGTCCCCGCCAGTTCTTCGGTTAGCGGACTTGAAACTCTTACGATATCTAGCTCTACATTGACTGTTGAGCCTATAACGCCGGTATCTAGCGTTTTAGTGTCCTCTTTCATCGTGGAAACGCTCACGGAACCCAATGGACCTATTATTACTCTTACGGTCCCTGCCAGCGCCTCTATCACCGGAATTGAGACACTTACTACATCTGGCTCCACATTGACCGTAGAGCCTATACCTACAACATCCAGTGTATCCTCAACAGCATCCGGATTATCTTCGAACGTTGAGACTTTCACCGAGCCAGATGGCTCTTCGATATTCCTCACACTGCCGCTGGGCTCGATTTTGACAGGACTGCAGACCATTACGACGAACGGACAGACGTTCACTGTCCAACCTGTGCCTCCAACCACTACCAGTGCAGCCACCATTACATCAACAGTGACCACATTACCTACTGGGCTGTCCATTCAACCCTACACCGACGCTCCCGTGACGGGAAATTCGTGGCTAACGACCACGGGCAGCGATCACTCGACCACGATCGTACCTATCATCTTGCCCTGCGCAACATGTGTACCAGAAATCATCTGGGACCTGCCAGAAATCCCAGACGTCGAGTTCAACTTACCAGGTTTTCCGCAACTGCCCAGTTTCCACTTGCCTTGCGTCAAGATTTTCGGCATCACGGTTTCTGGCTCCTGCTCTGATCCTTCGGGGCCTCCTGCTCAGAATGATAAGCCCCCTGAGAGCCCTGAGCCGACGACTTCACCGACGGAGTCTGTATCTAGTGACTCGAGTCGAGTCACTCGACTACATCTACCTCGTCTACCTCATCCAGTACTTCCACATCATCCAGCTCATCTAGCTCCAGCAGCTCCTCAAGTGAGTAAAACTCTCCATATCGTGCTAGAATATGTGTTAACCGTTTCTCAACCAGGCGAATCTTTTTGCAGCGCATTGCCAAGCGAGCTTGCAGCTCCCCCTCAGTTGACCGCAGCAACTGTGACGTTGACCTCCTTGTCGGTTTCTGGCAGCTCAAGCACTGCTAGCCAGACGCCATCCAGTACAAGCATTTCTTCGTCATCGCTCTCTTCATCATCATCGCTCTCATCTTCATCATCATCGCTCTCATCTTCATCATCACTCTCTTCGACGACACTGCCCTCTTCGACTTCGATAATCCTACCGTCTTCGACAGTCTCGTCCTCTTCGACGACACTCTCCCCTTCAATAGTGTCAATAACTCCAACAGGACCACCCCCATTGACGACCTCCTCGGAATCTTTACCTCCATTACCACCACTCACGTCTTCGTTCATCACAACCGTCGAACCGATTTCTACTGTGTCCGGAAGCTCCTGTGTCGCAACAACGACAACCACGATCTGCGAGGTTCCTCTCGATCCGTGTATAACATCCGACGTTTGCATCAGTTATATTGCCACAGCCACACCTCCACCTCCACCCACCTCAACAGCCACCGCTTCACCTCCCCCTCCCCCTCCCTCAAGCACCACAAGCCCCTCACAACCACTCCCAACAGGACAAGTATACATCGACATCTTCAGCGACACGGGATGCTCCGCCGTTATCGAACAAACACAACTTAGCGCCATCGGTCAATGTTACAGCCCTTCCGATGCATCCGGGAACCCTATTACTTTCGGGTGTTTCTCGATCACGTATATTAGTCCGGCGGCTGCGAACTCGGGTTCGTTGTCTGCTTTTAAGGATGCGGGGTGTTTTAGTCGGGATGACACGCAGAAGATGGATTATCCGAGTTTGACGGCGATTCAGTATAAGGATGAGAGTCCGTTTTCGATCGGGAGTTTGAGTCTTGGTGCGATTGGAGGGTAGGGTTGGGCGGGTGGTGCTAGGAATGGGAAACAGATGTTGTGTCAGGATAATAGATATGTGTATTCCATAAATCGGAATAGTTATAGACCACTTTGAACCCCGCAGGGGGTTTTGGAAAGTAGGACAGACTTTGAGTTATTTTTGTAATTGAGTACATCTTCATCAATCTCAATCAATGCCCTTTAAAATCAAGCTAAATCCACAACCAACAACCCCACCTCCATGTCAATTTGAGTGATATATTCGATGGACTTGATGGTCT
>MU119904.1:0-13531 GCA_014904845.1 Acephala macrosclerotiorum | reverse complement strand
AAAAAAAAAAAAAAAAAAAAAAAAAAAAAAATTATATACGTTTTTAATAATAAATAAAAAAATATATTTAATTTATTTCGTTTAATTAAAAAAATTTCGTATATTTTAAAAAAAAATTTATATTTATTTCGAATTATAATAAATTTTTTTTTTTACGTTTTTAATTTTAATAAATATATTTATATAATAATTTATATAAATATAAAAACTTTTAAAATTTATTTAATCGAAAAAAAAATTAAAAATAAATAATTATTTATAAATTTTCGCGTAAAAAAAATTAATAAATTAATTATAAAAAATTTTTTTAAATTAATTTTTAATAATTCGAAAAAAATTAATAATTAACGAATTTTCAATTTAAAATTAATAAACGAAATTAAAAATATAAAAACGATAATTTTATATAAAAAATTTCGTTTTATAATTTAAATATTTAACGATAAAAATAAAAAAATAATATTAATTTAATTTTTAATTATTTAACGTATTAATTAACGAATTATTATTATTTTAATTTTATTTTTTAAATTGAAAAAAATTAATATTCACTTAAAAAATATTATTTAAATATACATATAATTAATAATTTTATTAATACGTATTATTTTTATTAAATTTTCGAAAAAAATAACAAATAAATTTTTATTGAACGTCGTTTTTAAAATAATTAAATTTTTTTTACGAAATTTCGAAAATGAAAATATATTAATATAAAACGTATAATATTTACTATAAAAACAAATTTTTAATAAAATTTTTAATTTTCGATTTTTATTTATTTATTACGAAAAATAATTATATTTTATTTAAAATAATCAATATATAAATCGACGATATATTTATTTTAAAAAAATTAAATTATTAATTAAATTTATAAAAATTTTTATATTAAATACTTTTTTATTATTTAATAAATATAAATTAATAATAAATAAAATCGAAAATTGTATACAATATATTAATAGTAATTTAATATTAATATTTCGAAAAAAAATAAATTATAATATTAAATAAACGATTATAATAATAAATAAATAATTTCGATCGTAAATTTCAATTTTTTTATTTAAATTTATATTTAATGAAACTTTTCGTTTTTATAAACGATTTTTTTATTATAAATAAAATTTTTAATTCGTAAATCGAATATATTATTATTTTTGATAATAAAACTTATAATAATAAATAATTCGATTTATAAAATAATTTATTTTATTAAAATTTAATGAAATATAAAAAAATTATTTGTATTATTTTAATTTTTAAACTATACGTAATAATAATAAAAATCGATATAAAAATCTCGATTTTTATTATTTTTAATTTTATTATAAAACGATTCGAATTGAATTTAATTCTCGTAATTATTTATATCGATTTTTTTTCTTTTTACGAGTATATAATTAAATTCGATATTACTAAAAAAAAATATTTTATAATCGATATTATAATTATTAAATAATTGTATAAATATAAAAAAATCTTGAAAATTTAATAAATTATTAAAAATAATAATTCAATTAATATTATAATTAAATTTAATATTAATAAAACATTTAAATCGCTCGTTAATATTAATCGTTTTAATATTAAAATATAAAAATAAATATAACGTTTCAAAGTTTAAAAATTAATCGACGAAAACGAAAATAATAAAAAAAATAATTATTAAAAAAAATAATATTAAAAAAAAAAAAATATAATTATTATTTTAATATTTTTAATATTTTTCGATATTTTTAGTATTTTCGAAAATAAAACTTTCGATTGATTTAAAAATTATAAATATCGAGTTTAAAATTTTTTTTTTAAATTTAATTTAATCGATTAAATATTATAATACGTAATAACAATTTATTTACAATTAAATTTCCTTTTAATATTTAATAATAAAATAATGCGTTAATAATCGTAATAATACTTTTTTTT
The DNA here is from genome assembly GCA_014904845.1 of Acephala macrosclerotiorum. NCBI lineage: Eukaryota > Fungi > Ascomycota > Leotiomycetes > Helotiales > Mollisiaceae > Acephala > Acephala macrosclerotiorum. Next base: position 11,599 of record MU119904.1, on the reverse strand, counting down.
ATATTTAATTTACGAGTTAAAAAAAAACTTTTTTTTTAAAAAAAAAATTATTAATATTAATTTAATTATATAATCGTTTAAATGATCGATTAAATAATTCGAATTATAATTTTTATTATTTTTAATAATAATTATTTTAATATTTATTTTTTAATCTTACGTTTATTTTATTTAATTATATAAATAAATAAATACTCTCTCGAAAATAAAACAAATAAAATTAAATTATTAATATTATATTAAAATTTTAATATTTTATAATTTATTCTCGAACGTATTAACAATTAATAATAATAAAATCTCGTTTATAAAATTAATTCGAATTAAAATACTTAATAAATTTATTTAAAACTTTTTTAAAAATATAATATATATAATTAAAAAATCGATATATATAAATTAAAACTTTCGAATTTATTTTTTTTTTAAAATTTTTATTTTGAATTCGTCGATTTTATTATATTTTATAATTTAACGATTATTAATAAATAATAAAATCAATAATAATAATAATAATAATATTAATATTAAATTTTAATCGAAATATTTAAATTTAACGATTTAATTAATTTATTAAAAATTTAATAATAAAAATAATTATATAGTAATTTCGAATTAATATATAATCGATTTAATAAAAAATATTAAAATTTCAATTTATATACAATTATAATTAAAAGTTATTTATTAATATAAATTGTATAAAATTTATAAATAAATTGAAATTTAATTATATATTATTAAATTTTAAGTTTTAAACGATTTTATTAATTTGTTATTACGCAAATTAATAAAATATAATCGTATTTAATAAAAATCGTAATCGTAAAATTATTTAAATACGTTTTTATTTTAAGTATTAAAATATTAATATATTAAAAATTTATGTTTATTAATTTTATAATTGTACAATTTTTAAATTTTTTTTTTTTAATAAATATAATCGTAATAATTTAATATAAAAAACGAAAATTTTAAAAAAAAAAAATTTTAATATAAAATTCTATTAAAAATACTTTCTATTTTAAGTATTTAAATATTTTTATAATTGTACAACTTTTAAAAAGAATTTCAAAGAATTTTTCCTTGGAATTATATATTAAATAAAATAATTCAAATCGATTAAATTAATCGTAATAATTTAATAAAAAAAGCGAGAATTTTAAAAAAAAAAATTTTAATATAAAATTCTATTAAAAGTACGTTTTTGTTTTAAGTATTAAAATTTTTAACTATAAAATATTTTTTAATCCAATTGCGCAATTTTAAAAAAAAAGTTTTAAAATTTTTTTTTTAAAATTATATATTAAATAAAGTAATTTAAATTAATTAAATCGATTTTAATAATTAAATATAAAAAATAAAAATCTTAGAAAAAATTTTTTTAACAATATAAAATTTTACAAATAATACGTTTTTATTTTAAATATTAAAAAATTTATTAATTTATCAATTTTATTACTCGATAAAATTTTAAATTACTATTTTTTAATAATTATACCAATTTTAAATATTTATAAAACGTTTAAATTAAAAGTTTTTAATTTAAAATTTAAAATAAAAATAAATTATTAAAATTAAAAACTTTATAATCTTTCGTAAAAACGTTTTTACGAAGTTTACGAAATAAAATATATATCGAATATCGAAAAAAATATTTTAATATATTAAATTATATTTTAAATTTTATATAAAATTTTATTAATATTAAAATAAATATTATATAATTAATATTATTTTATTTTTAAATATTATTAAAATTATAAAAAAAATTTATTATTTAATTTTATAAAAATAAAATTTTAATATTTTATTATTTTTTAAAATTTAAATAAATTAATAATTAAATTTTTATATTTATTATTTAATTAAAATATTATTTAAAACTTTTTATAAATTTTATAAATATTTTATAAAACGTTTAAAAAATTTATATATTAATTAAAATATAAATATTTTAATATTTTTTTTAATTATTTAAATAAAATAAAATTTTTTAATAAAAAATAATTAATAAATTTTATTTAAAATTTATAAAAATTTAAATACTTAAAAATAAAAAATTAAAAAAATTATCAAAAATAAAAAAAATATTAAAAATAAAAAAATTTATTTATAAAATAAATATTATTTTTTAAAATAATTTATTTTTATTAATAATTTTTTTTTATTTTTTAAATTAATAATTTTATTAATAAAATAATATATAAAATTAAAAAATATAAATTTTAAAATTTTCAATTAAATAATAATTTTTAATATAACGATTTTTAATTTTTATAAAATATATTAATTAAATTATTTACGAATTTAATAAAATAATAAAAAATATAATTTTTTAATATTTTTAATTTAATAAAAAAAATAAAAATTTATTTAAAATTTAAAATTTATTAAATTTTTTTTAAAAAATTATATTAAATAATAAAATTATAAAAATATTAATTATAAATTAATTATAATTTTAAACGTTATAAAATATTAATAATAAAAATTAATTAAATATATTAATAATTAATATTTATAAAATTTGATTTAATAAAAAAATTATATTATTATATTTAAAATACAAATTAAAATTTTATTTGTAAATATAATAATAATTTAATAATTATATATAATATTAATTCGATTAAAATTATATTTTTTTAAATTTTTATTTAAAAATTTAATTAAATAATTGATTAAATTATTATAAATTTTTTTTTAATTTAAATTAATTCGAATTTAAATAATAAAATTATATTTAAAATCGAATTAAAATATAATTATAATAAAAAAAATAAAAAATATTATTCGATTTTATTAAAAATTTTTTAATAAAAAACAAATTAATAAATTTATTTTATATACAATAAAATTTTATACGAAAATTTTTTTATTAATAATTTTTTTTAAAATTTTTTTTAAAAAATTTTTATAAAATATATAATTTTTTTTTTAATAAATATATTATTTATTAAAAATATATAAAAAAAATTTTATAATAATAAATTTTTTTTTATAATTAAATAATAAATAAATAAAAAATAAAATTAATATTTAAATAAAATAAAAATTTAATTTATAATATAATTTAAATTATTTAAAATATATTATTTTAAAACGAATTATTATTTTTTTATTTTATTTATTTTTAATTTATAAATTAATATTATTTTTAATAATAATTTTATTATTAATTATTTAATATTTTTTAATAATTAAATTTATTAAATTAATTATAAATTTAATAAAAAATTATAATAATAATAAAAAATATAAAAAAAAATTATATAATATTATTAAAATTAAATTTTGAAATTTTTAAAATTATTATTATAAAATTAATATATTTAAAAATTAATATATTAAAATTTTTTTTATAATATTTAAAAATAAATTAATTTATTTTATTATAAAAATTTATTAAATAAAATTATAAATTTACGTTTATAATAATTTTAATTATTATTTAAATAATTATAAAAAATTTAAAATAATTTATTTTTAAAATATTAAAATAAATATTATATAATATTTATATACGATTTAATATAATATATAATTAATATTATTTTATTTTTATATTTCGTATTTCGTTTTTTAAATAATTTTAATTCATTATAAATTAATACGTATATTAAAATTCAAAATAAAATTTTATATATATTTAAATTATATTATTAATAATATAATATTTTAATATAATATTAATATTAATTAATAATTATTTTTAATTATAAATTAATAAAAATTTATTTAAAAAAAATGAAATATAATAAATTAAAAATATTAATAAATTTATTTTAAAAAATATTAAAAAATTTCGATCGAATATTATTAAATATTATTAAATTATAAAAAAATTTTATTATTATTTTTTTAAAATTTAAAAAAATTAATTATAAAAAAATTCGTATTTTTAAATAATTAATTTAAGTTTACGTTTATTATATAAAATAATATTATTTTACGAAAAATTCGATTAAATAAATAATTAAATTATTATATTTATTATTTAATTTTAAATATTATATTAAATTAATATTATTTTTTATTTTTTATTTCGATTATATTTATATTTTATAATTTCGAATTAATCGATCGAATAATATATTAATATTATATTATAATTATACGAAGTTTTTATAAATTACTATTGAAAAACGTTTTATAAAAATATTTATTATAAATATTTAATTAAATATTTATTAAAAACATTTATTAAATTAATTAATTAAAAAATATTTATTTTTTAAAAACGTTTATTCGTTTTTATATTCGTTTTAATATTCGTTTTTATATTTATTTTTTTATTCGTTTTTATTATTTATTTTATTAAAACGTTCGAATTATTTATAAAACTATTTATAAAATTAATTATTTTTTATTTATTAAAATAATATTTAAAAAAATAAAATATAATTATTTATTCGACTTAAAAACTAATATCAACTTTTTTATATACACGTGATATTAACATTTCTTACAATGGGCGATTTCACCCAAATTTAATCGAGGTACTTAAATGCAGCGATTTGATTGGTTCACTTAAGAATTCCGCAGTCTCGTGACTTCGGACTAATATGCAGTCGATCCGGTGAAAAATACTAAAATCTCACAATTGCGACTAGTTTACAACTTTCAATTATTAATTAATTCAAATCCTATGAAATTTATAAATAAGTTGAAACTCAATTAAATACCGCCAGATTCCAAGTTTCAAGCGATTCTATTAATTCGTTACTACGCAAATCAATAGAATATAGTCGCACTCAACAAAAATGGCGACCGCAAAACTGCTCAAGTGCGTTTCTACTTTAGGCATTTAGGCGCTCAAGTGCTAAGCATCTCTATAGCTGCGCAGCTCGAGAAGGGTCCCAAGGGGTCTCCCCCTGGAATTATATACTAAGTAAAGCAATCTAAGTTAATTGAATCGATCGTAGCAGTTGAATATAAGAGACGGGGGTCCCAGGGGAGTCCCCCTGGTATAAAGTCTTAAAAGTGCGTTTTTACCTTAGATACTAAAGTTTTAAACTGTAAAATACTTAAAAATCTAATTGCGCAATTTTCGAGAGTAGTTTTAAGAAGTTTTTTCCTAGTAAATATAATCGTAATAACTATTTATAATCAATAGAATTAATCGTAGTAATTTAATATAAAAAACGAGAATTTTAAAAAAAAAAATTTTAAAATTATATATTAAATAAAATAATTTAAATTAATTAAATTTATCGTAATAATTAAATATAAAAACGAGAGTTTTAAAAAATGTTTTTTTAATAATATAAAACTTCGTAATAAATATATTTTTATTTAAAATATTAATAAACTTATTAATTTATTAATTTTATTATTTAATAAAATTTAAAATTTTTTTTTTTTTTTTAAATATTTATAAAACATTTAAATTAAAAATTATTAATTTGAAACTTGAAATAAAAATAAATTATTAAAATCGAAAACTTTATAATTTTTTATAAAAACGTTTTTATAAAGTTTATAAAATAAAATATATATTAAATAAAAAATTTTTTTTATTTATTTATTATTAATTCGTTTAATAAATTATTAAACGAATTTGTTTTTTAATATTAAATATAGTTTTTTTTAATAAATAATATAATTAAAAAAAAATTATAATTCGTTTTTTAATATAAAATATTTAAATTAATAAATATTAAAATTTAAAAATTCTTTAATTAAAATTAATTTATAAATTTTATATTTATTAAATAAATTATTAATTAATATTTTATTATTATATATTTTTTTTTTATTCATTTAAAATTATTTATAATAATTTTAATATTTTTTATATATTAATTATATAATATATTAAAATTTAAATATAATAAAACGAATAAAAATTAAAAAATCTTTTAAAAAAATATATATTAATATTATTTTAAATAATAAAAAAATTAAATTTTTTATAAAAATAATATTTATAATATTAAAATAAATATTAAAAAAAAAATTTAAAAATAAATAAATAAATAAATAAAAATTAATATTAAAAAAAATATTAAAATTTTTTTTTAAAATTATAAACGATTAAAAATATTAATATTTTATTTATAAAAAAACGTTATAAATAATATTAACGTTTAAAAAAAAACTATTAATAATTATATAAATATTTTAAAAAAAAAATCGTAAAATATTTTATAATTATTTTTATTAATAATAAATTAAAAATGAAATAAATAAATAAATTAAATAATTTATTAATTAATTATAAATTATAAATTTAATAAATATATAAAAATTAAAAAATATAATTTTAATTTTAATATAAACGATATTAATTTTAATTTAATTTAATATTATATATAATTATAAAATTAATATTATATTTATATTAATAAATTTTTTTTTATAATAAAAATTAATTTAATTTAATTATTTATAAAAACGTTATTATTATTTTTTTATTATAATTTAATAATATATAAAATTTATTAATATTTTAATATTAAAATTAAAATAATTTTTTTTTTAATTTTATAAATTAAATAATTATAAAATTCGAAATATAATATAAAAATTTTTTTTTTTTTTTTTTTTTTTTTTTAATTTTTTTTTTTAATTTTTTACGTTATTTTTATTATTTTTTTTTTTAATTTATTTTTTTATTCGAATTTTAAAATAATTCGCATTTAAAAACTTTTTTAAAATTTTAAAATATTTTTCTCGTTTTAAAAAAAAAATTCATTTTACGATTTATTAAACGAATTAATAACGAACGAATTTTTTTTTTTAATATTCGATATATATTTTATTTTATAAATTTTATAAAAACGTTTTTATAAAAAATTATAAAAATTTCAATTTTAATAATTTATTTTTATTTTAAATTTTAAATTTTAAATTAAAATTTTTTAATTTAAACGTTTTATAAATATTTAAAATTAATATAATTATTAAAATAAAATTTTAAATTTTATTAAATAATAAAATAAATAAATTAATAAATTTTTTAATATTTAAAATAAAAATATATTATAAAATTTTATATTATTAAAAAAATATTTTTTAAAATTTTTATTTTATATTAAATTATTAAAATCGATTTAATCGATTATAAAAAATTATTTATTAAAAAAATACTTTTTAAAATATTTTTTAAAAATTATATAATTATTTTAATATTTTAAATAAAAACGTATTTATTATAAAATTTTATATTAAAATTTTTTTTTTAAAATTTTTGTTTTTTATATTAAATTATTACGATCGATTTAATTAATTTAAATTATTTTATTAAATATATAATTTCAAGAAAAAACTTTTTAAAATCTTTTTTAAAAATTATATAATTATAAAAATATTTAATATTTAAATAAATATTTTAATATTTAAATAAATATTTTAATATTTAAAATAAAAATATATTTAAAAAATTTTAATATTTTTTAACGATTATCGATTTTAATATTTAAAATAAAAATATATTTAAAAAATTTTATAATTGTTATTTTTATTAAATACGATTATATTTTATTAATTTTTATAATAATAAATTAATAAAATTATTTAAAATTTAAAATTTAAAATTATTTAATTAAATTTTAATTTATTTATAATTTTTATATAATTTCTATTAATAAATAATTTATAATTATAATTGTATATTTATTAAAATTTTAAAGTTTTTTATTAAATTAATTATATATTAATTCGAAATTCAATAATTATAAATTTTTTAATAAATTAATTAAATTATTATATTTAAATATTTCGATTAAATTTAATTATAATCGTTTATTATAAAAAATATTAATATTACGTATATAAAAAAAAAATTAATAATATTAATTTTTAAATTGAATAAATAATTAATATTAATTTTATTATAATATTTATTAAATTTTTTAAAAAATTTTATATTTATACGATTAATAAAAAATTATAATATTAATTATAAAACTTTTTTTTTAATCGTTTTTAATTTAATTAAATATTCGTATAACGAATATAAATAATTATTGAAATTTAAAAAAAATCGAATTATTAAATAATTATATTAATAATAAATTCAATTATAATTATTATATCGATTTTTTTTATTATATTATATATTTTAAAATTTAAAATATTTTTAATAATATATTTATTTTTAATAAAATTATAATAAATAAAATAAAAATTAATTTCGAATTTTTTATTATTTTATTAATATTTATTTATTAAAATATTTTTATATTTAATTTAAAAATTAAAATTTTTATTATTTATAAATAAATTATCGATAATAATAAAAAATTTTATTATAAATAAATCGAAAATAAAATATTTAAATTCTCGATTTAAATTTTTAATTTATTATTTTAATTTTTTTATTATTATTAAATTGTATTTTTAAATTAAATTAAAACGTATTTATTAAAAATTAATAATATTTTTAATATTAAAACTTTTTTAAATTTAATTAAAAATTTAATATTATGAAATTTTTTTTTTTTCGAAAAATTTTTTTTTTTTATTAATATAAACGTATTATCGATTTATATTTTAATAATATTAAAAAGTTTTTTAATAATTATATATAACGAATTAATTATTATACGTATTATCGATTAAAATTATATAATAAAAACTAAAAAATTCGAACGAAATTATTATTAATTATTAATTAAATTATTAAATTAATTTATTTAAATTAAATATAAAATTTTTATTTATTAAAAAAAAATTTTATTTATATAAAATTTTCGCGTTTATTAAAATTCTCGATTATAAAATTTTTAATTAATTTAAAATTTTATCGTTTAAAGTTTTATTACGTAATATAAATCTCGTAATTATTATTTATTTATCGAGTTTTACTTATTAAATTCTTTTTATAATTTTTATTAATTTCTATATAATTCGTAATATTAATTTTTTTTTAATTTAATATTATTTTAATATTTATTTTATTAAAATTCGAATAATAAAATTTGATTTTTTTTTTTATTATTTATATATTTTTAATCGTTTATATAAAACGTAAAAAAAAATTAATACTCGTTTTACGTATTAAAAAAATTAATTAATTCGTAATATTTTATTTTTATTATTATAAATAATTTTATTAATATTTTTTAAATAAAATAATTTTTTAAATTTTTACGAATTTATTATATATAAAATTATTTATTGATTTTTTTATCGTTTTTATAAAAATTTTACGAATTTTATTTTAAATTAATTTTTTTTTTAAATTTATTTAATTAAATTTTTTTTATTTTTTAATTTTTTATTTTTTAATTCGATTTTTTTATATTTATTAATTTGATTTTTTTTTTTTAAATAATTTTAAATTTTAATAATAAAATATTATTAATTTTTTTAAATAATTAAATTTCAAATATTTTTAATTTGTTTAATAATTTTTTCGTTTTAATATTTCGACGAATTAAATAATTTTTTTTTTTTAAACGTAAATTTTATATTACGATATTTATTATAATATATAATTAATTTAATAATTATAAATTATATATTTTTATTAAATTTCTTTTGTAAAAATTTAAATTTATCGATTTGAATTTTAATTTTATACGTCGTAAATTTATTTTTATATAATTTATAATATATTTTAAATTTATAATTATAATTTATAAAAAAAAAAAAACGATATTTTCGTACTTTTTATTATTACGTTATTATATACGAATTAAATTATAAATAAAAATTTTATTTAATTATTTTATTAATAATTAATATAATATTTTAAATTTGTTTTTATAATTTAATTTAATCGTTTTATTTAATTATTTATTTACAAATAAAAAACTATTAAAAACTTTTTTTTTATTTTAAATAATATTATTAAAATAATTTAAAATTTCGATATATAAATTTATTTTAATTTGAAACGATTTCGTTTAATATTTTATAATTTATTATTATCGTTCGTAAAAACGTATATATAAAATTTTCTATCGTATATATTTTCGAATATAATATTATATATATATATTTCGTAAATTTATTTATAATAATTAAAATAATATTATATTTGATATTATTAATTAATTTTTTTCGAAAGTAATAATTTTATTATAAAATTTTATATAATAAATTTTTAAACGTTAAAAAACGTATAAAATACTTTTAATTATTTATATAATACTCGACGTAATATTTTATTACGTATATAAATATCGTAAATATTTATTATTTTTGTAATTTTTTTTTAAAATTTTAAAATATAAAATTTTTTAAATATTTTATTTACTATTTTTATTATTTTTTAATATTTATAAATCGATAATTTATATTATTTTTTTATAAATTTTATTTGTATTTTTATTAAATTTTAAAATATTTTTATTCGTCGTAAATAAATTTAATTTTTTTTTTAAAAATATTTTCATAAAAATATTTTTATTATAATATTTTTTATACGTTTTTTTAATATTTCGTTTATTATTTTTAAGATTATATTGTAATCGTTTTATTAAATATAAATTTATTATTGTATTTTTTTAATATTACTCTCGATATAATTTATTATTTTTAATTATATTTTATTTTTTTATTTAATATATTTATTTTCTCGTTTTTATTTTTTTAAAATTAAATACTATTAATATTTTTATTTATTATATTTATCATCGATTAAATTTTTTTATTATTATAAAAAATATTAAATTTTTATAATTCGTAAATATTTTTATTTAATATTTCGATTTTTTTAAATAAATTTTTTAAATTTTAAATAATTTTTTATCGTATATTTTATAATTTAATTTTATTAATAATAATTTTTTTAAATAATATATTGTTAATTATTATTTCGAGTATTTATTCGATTAATTAAATATTATTTTAATAATAAAATTCAATACGTCGATTTTTATTACAATTTTTTTCTCGAGATCGAATATTAATAAAAATAATATTTTCGTAAAAACGTTTTTAAATTAATTAAATATCGATTAATATTTTTAATTTTATTTAAAAAAATTTTTTTTTGATTAATTTCGTAAAAAACGCTATTATTTTTAAATAATTTTTTATAAATTTTTAATAAAAATTCGTAAATTTAAAAAATAATTATATTTTTTTAATATTTATAATTTTTTTTATTTAAATATCGATAATATTCTTTTAAAATTTATAAATATTTTTTAAATAAAAATTACGTATTTAAAAAATGTAATTTTTTTTTTATAAAAATAATATTTTTTTAATTTTAATTTTAATTTTATAATTTTTAAAAATTTTATAATATTTTTAATATATTTTTTTTTATTTTTTAAATATATTAAAATATCGTTTAAATAAATAATATATATTTTATTTAAATATAATCGAAAAATATTATTTATTAATTTTTTTTATATAATTAAATACTTGTAATATTTATATAATATTTCGAACGTTATTTTTTATTTTTTATTTTTTTTTTATTTTAATAAAATAATTTTTTTTTTTAAAATTAAATTTCGTAAATTATTTATTAAAAATAATACGTATTTATTTTTAATTATTAAATTGTTAAATTTCTTAAAATTAATATATATTCGTTTTATATCGTTTAATTTAAACGCGAATAATATTAAATTTTTTATTAAAAAACTCGATTTTTTAATATATTTTTTTTTTTTTTTTTAATTTTTAT
>MU119903.1:0-13656 GCA_014904845.1 Acephala macrosclerotiorum | reverse complement strand
TTATAAACGAAATATTATTTTTAAAAAAATAAAATAAAAATTATTATATAATATAATAAATCAATTTTAAATTTCTTAAATAAATTCGATTATAATTAATATTAATAATTAATTAAATTCTCAATATTAAATAAATATTAAAAAAATTTTCAATTTTTTTTCGAATTAATAAAAATAAAAAAAATAAAATTCAAAACGAAAAAATAAAATTTTAATCGAAATTTGAAAATTTAATTAAATTTGAAAAATATAATTTATATTAATAATTCTTTTTTTTTAATCGATTTTTACGTTTAAATTATAATTATATATAAACGTATATATTATAAAAAAATATTAATAATAGTTTTAATAATTTTATTATTTAATAATAAATATAAATTTAAAATAAATTTTATTTTATTTTATTTTATATTATAATTATATAATTTTTAAAAAAAATTTTAAAAATGTTTTTTTTAAAATTATATAATAAATAAAATAATTTAAATCGATTAAATTAATTATAATAATTTAATAAAAAAAATAGAACAAAAATTTTAAAAAATGTTTTTTTAATATAAAATTTTATTAAAAATATTTTTTTATTTTAAATATTAAAATTTTTAATTATAAAATATTTTTTAATTTGATTATATAATTTAAAAAAAAAATTATAAAAAGTTTTTTATTAGAATTATATATTTAATAAAATAATTTAAATTAATTAAATCGATTATAATAATTTAATATAAAAAACGAAAATTTTAAAAAAAAAATTTTTAATAATATAAAATTTTATAATACGTTTTTATTTTAAATATTAAAATATTTTTATAATTATACAATTTTTAAAAAAAAATTTAAAATTTTTTTTTTAAAATTATATATTAAATAAAATAATTTAAATTAATTAAATCGATTATAATAATTAAATATAAAATAAAAATTTTAAAAATTTTTTTTTAATAATAAAACTTTATAATAATTAAATTTTTTTATTTTAAATATTAAAAAGTTTATTAATTTATTAATTTTATTATTTGATAAAATTTTAAATTATTATTTTTTAATAATTATATTAATTTTAAATAAAAAAATTAAAATAAAAATTAATAAAAATTCAATTTTTTTTATTTAATAAAATTTAATTATTATAAAATAAAAATTTATTAATTATATATATTTTTTTATTAATTATTAATTAATCGTTCGTTTTAAAAATTAATATTAATTTTTATTAAATTATATATAATTTACGTAATACGAATTATTTCAATTATAAACGAAAAATATTAAATTTTAATTAATTTTTTTTATATATTTTTTTAAAAATTTAAAAATTTAATATTTTATTTAAAATTTCGTATTTAAATTTACGAAATTATATATTGAAATTTTTTAAATATTTTTTTAAATATAAATATTCTATAGAATTATAATATAATTTTTTAAATTTATTTCCGAGAAAATAAATTTATCGACCAATAAATAATATTTTAAAATATCGTTCGAAATTTTCAAATTATTATTTTTATTGATATCGAACGAGAAAAAAAAAAAAAATAATAAAAATACGATCGAGTCGAAAATACGATTAAAATATTTATTAACGATATTGAGATTTAATCGATTATTATAATCGAGTAATATTTAAATAAATTAATTCGATTTTTTTTATTTTATTATTTAAAATAAATATTTATTTAAAATTATAAAATAAAAAAATTTAAAAAAAACTTTAAAAATATTTTATTTTATTAAATATTTTTTTAAATACGTTATTCGAGTAATTTATCGAATATCGAGCGATTATACAATTAATAAAAAAAAAAAAAAAAATTCTAAAAAATAAAAACTCGAAAAAAATCGTTTATTAATATAAATTTAAATAATAATTAAAAATTGTAATAATTATTAATATATTAAAACGAATTATTTGAATAAAAAACTTTAATATTTTTAAAATCGAAAAAAAAAATTTATTAATCGTATAAATCTTTTTATTATTAAAATAATTTAAAATTTAAAATTTAAATAAATATTAAATTTTATTAATTATTAATAATATTTTCGATTTTAAAATCGAAATTAAAAAAAAAAAAATATTATAAATTTAATTTTAAAATAAATACTAAAAAAAAAACTAATAAATCAAAAATAAATATAAATATTATTAATAGTAATTCTCGAATTATAAATTTTATATAAATATAAAATAAATAATAACGTTAAATTATATATTAAAAATAAAAAAATATTTTAAAAAAAAAATTTATTATTTTTTTTTTTCTCGAAAAAGTATTTTATTATAAAATTAACGATAATAAAATCCCGTTTATAAATTTAATTCGAATTAAAATAATTAATAAATTTATTTGAAATTTTTTTACAAATATAGTATATATAATTAAAAAATCGATATATGTAAATTAAAATTCTCGAGATTATTTTTTTTTTAAAAATTTTATTTTAAATTCGTTGATTTTATTATATTTTATAATTTAACGATCACTAGTAAACAATAAAATTAATAATAATAATAATATTAAATTTTAATCGAAATATTTAAATTTAATAATATAATTAATTTATTAAAAATTTAATAATAAAAATAATTACGTAGTAATTTCAAATTAATATATAATTGATTTAATAAAAAATATTAAAATTTTAATTAATATACGATTATAATTATAATTTATTAATTAATTTAAATTTTATAAAATTTGTAAATAAATTGAAATTTAATTAAATATTGTTAAATTTTAAATTTTAAAAATTTTTATTAATTTATTATTACGTAAATCGATAAAATATAATCGTATTTTATAAAAATAATAATTGTAAAATTTTTAAATACGTTTTTATTTTAAATATTGAAATATTTATTTATTTAAATATTGAATATTTTTATAATTATACAATTTTTAAAAAATTTTTTAAAAAGTTTTCTCTTGGAATTATATATTAAATAAAGTAATTCGAATTAATTAAATCGATCGTAATAATTTAATATAAAAAACGAAAATTTTAAAAAATATTTTTTTAATATAAAATTCTATAGTAAATACGTTTTTGTTTAAAGTATTAAAGTATTTAAATATTAAAATAATTGTACAATTTTTAAAAAAAGTTTTAAAAAATTTTTCTTTGAAATTATATATTAAATAAAATAATTTAAATCGATTAAATTGATCGTAGTAATTTAATAAAAAAAACGAAAATTTTAAAAAAAAAATTTTTAATATAAAATTTTATTAAAAGTACGTTTTTATTTTAAATATTAAAATTTTTAATTGTAAAATACTTTTTAATTCAATTGTACAATTCAAAGAAAAAAATTTTAAAAAGTTTTTTTTTAAAATTATATATTAAATAAAATAATTTAAATTAATTAAATCGATCGTAAAAATTAAATATAAAAAACGAAAATTTTAAAAAATATTTTTTTAATAATATAAAATTTCGCAAATAATACGTTTTTATTTTAAATATTAAAAAATTTATTAATTTATCGATTTTATTATTTAATAAAATTTAAAATTTTATTTTAATAATTATATTAATTTTAAATATTTATAAAATATTTAAATTAAAAATTTTTAATTTAAAACTTAAAATAAAAATAAATTATTAAAATCGAAGATTTTATAGTTTTTTATAAAAACGTTTTTAAGAAGTTTACGAAATAAAATATATATCGAATATCGAAAAAAAAAATTCGTTTATTAATTAATTTACTTACGAATCGACGAACGAATTTTTTTTTTTAAAACGAGAAAAATATTTTAATTTATATAATTTTCTTATTTTTATTTTTTATATTAAATATAATTAATAAATTTAAAATAAACTTTATATTTAAATCGTTTTTAATAATAAATATATTAATAATTTGTTTTTTAATATAAAAACGATATATTTTTTTTAATAATAATACGAATTTTTTTAATTTTTTAATAATTAATAATAATAAAACGTTTTTAATAATTATTTTAAAATAAATTTTAAAAATTAATAAAATAAAAATATTTTTATTTAATTTTATTTAATTATTTATAATTTTAATTATTATTTATAATATTATTTTTTTATTAATTAATTTAATAATTAATTTATTTTAAATAATATTATATATTTTTTTATTTTTTTAATATTTTTTATAAATAAATTTATTATTTAAATATATAATATTAATAATAATTAAATAATTAAATTTTTAATTATTTTATAAAACAAATTTAAATTTTTAAATAATTTATTATATATTTAATAATAATAATATTTAATATTTATATTATAATTAATTTATTAAAAATATTTTAATAATTAAAATAATTTTATTTTTTTAAATTAAAATATTTTTAAAATTATTAAATTTTAAATATATTAATATTATTAAAAATATTTATTATTAATAATAAATTAAAAACGAAATAAATAAATTAAATAATTTATTAATTAATTATAAATTTTAAATTTAATAAATACGTAAAAATTAAAAAACATAATCTCAATTCTAGCGCAAACGGCGCTAGTCTCGATTTGGCCTAGTGCCGCACGTGACTATTAAACTAATATTGTATTTATATTAGTAGTTTTTTTTTTGTAATAAAAATTAATTTAATTTAATTATTTAAAAAAAAAATTTTTTTTTTTTTTATTTTAATTCGTTAATATATAAAACTTGTTAATATTTTAATATAAAAATTATATAATTAAACTTTGAAAATAACGCTAATAAATTAATATTATTTTCGAAATTCGTCGAAAATTATAAACGTCGAAATTAAAATAATTTTTTTTTTTTGATTTTATAAATTAAATAATTATAAAATTCGAAATATAATATAAAAATTTTTATTTTTTTATTTTTTTTTTAATAAATATTTTTTTTAGTTTTTTGTATTATTTTTATTATTATTTTTTTTTTAATTTATTTTTTTATTCGAATTTTAAAATAATTCATATTTAAAAACTTTTTTAAAATTTTATTAAATATTAATTTTATTATAATATTTATTAAATTATTTTAATTATTAATTTATTAAATTTTTTATAGTTTTTTACGTTTATATAATTAATAAAAAATTATAATATCGATTATAAAACGCTTTTTTTTAATCGTTTTTAATTTGATTAAATATTTATATAATAAATATAAATTTATATAAACGATTATTGAAATTTTAAAAAAATCGAATGATTAAATAATTATATTAATAATAAATTCAATTATAATTATTATATTAATTTTTTTTATTATATTATATATTTTAAAAATTAAAACGTTTTTAATAACGCGTTTATTTTTAATAAAATTATAATAAATAAATAAAATTTTAATTTCGAATTTTTTATTATTTAATTTAAAAATTAAAATTTTTATTATTTATAAATAAATTATTAATAAAAACGAAGAATTTTATTATAAATAAATCGAAAATAAAATATTTAAATTTTCGATTCAAATTTTTAATTTATTATTTTAATTTTTTTTTTATTAAATTTTAATATTAAATAATAATAAACAAATTTAAAAAAAGTTTAAATTAATAAATTATAATAATATAAATTTTTTTAATTTATTATTTTTAATATTTAATTTAATATTTATTAATTTAATTTTTTTATTTTAATTTTATTAAATTCGTTTTTCTCGAGAATAAAATTTTTTTTTTTTATTAATATAAACGTATTATTGATTTATATTTTAATAACGTCGAAAGTTTTTTTAATAATCGTAATTAAAAAATAAAAATCGTATATCGATATAATTATAAATATTTTTTTTTTATAATATTTATAATATATAATTTATTAATATATTTTTATTTTTGTAATTTTATATAAAAACTTTAAAATAATTATAATTGTATTTAATAAATATAAATAATAAATTTTTTTTAATAAATATATTAATATAAATCATTAAAAATTTATTATAAATTAAATATAAATTTAAATAATATTGCGAAATTATATTTTAATTTTTTTATTTAAAAATTAATTTAAAAAAAATATTAAAATAATAATTAATTATTAATTAATTTTTTAAATTATTAAAAATTATATAAAAAATAATTTTTTTTATTATTATTATATTTTTAAATTATTAATTTCAATTTTTTATAAAAAATATTAATAGTTTTATTTTTAATTTTATTAATTAATCTCGAATTAAAAATTCGAATTTTAATATATTTATTAAAATCGTATTAAAAAAAATTAAAAAAAATTTTTATAATTAAATTATTAATTTTTTTTTTAAAAATATTTTAAATAATTATTTAAAAATTATAATTATATTTTTTTTTTATAATTTTAACGATAATTTTATATCGCTTTTTTTTTATTTATTATAAAAATTATAAAAATTTTAATTTTTTTAATAATAATAATAAAAAATTAATTATTAAAATTTTTGTAATTTTTTTCGTCGTTTTTAATAAAATTATAACGTTTATTTTATTTAAATTTTTTATTACGTATATTTTTATTTTATAATTTTTTAAACGT
This sequence comes from Acephala macrosclerotiorum, assembly GCA_014904845.1. Lineage (NCBI taxonomy): Eukaryota > Fungi > Ascomycota > Leotiomycetes > Helotiales > Mollisiaceae > Acephala > Acephala macrosclerotiorum. Next base: position 7,155 of record MU119903.1, on the reverse strand, counting down.
TTTTAATTACGTTTTTTAATTAGTTTTTTATTTATTTCGTTCGATTGAAAAAAAAAAAATTTTTTAATTATAAAATAATAAAATTTTTTTTAAATTTTTTTAATTATTAATTCGATTATAAACTTTTAATATTTTTTTTTATATAATAAAATTTAATAATTATTAATTGAAAATTAATCAATTTATAAAATATATTGATTATATATATTTTTTTATTAATTATTAATAATTTATATAATTTTTTTTATTTGTTTTTTTTAAATTAAATACGTACTTTAAATAAAATTAATAAATTTAATATAAATTTCGTATTTAAATTATTTTTTATTATAAATACGTTATTAATTTAATATTAAATATATAAACGATATATTTCTTTAATAATTATTCGAATTATTTTAATTTTTTTAATAATTAATAATAATAATATATTATTATTAATTATTTTAAAATATATTTTAAAAATTAATAATATAAATATAATATCGTTCGATTTTATCGAATTATTAATAATTTCAATTACTATTTATAAAATTATATTTTTATCAATTTATTTTTCAATTAATTTATTATAAATAATTTTGTAAATTCTACGTAATAAAATGTAATATTTTTTTATTTTTTTATATTATTATAAATTTTAATAAGTATTTTTTTAATTTTAATCGTTATTATTTTAATATTTTATTAAAATTCTATAAACGAAATTTTTTTTTAACGTCGCAAATAATATAATTCGATAGTTTTTAATATATATTATTTTTATAAATATATTTTTTATAAATTTAATAATTTGAAATAATATAAACGAGTTTATTATTTATAAAATTAATTTTTTATTTAAATATAAAACGTCGATAATAATCGAATAATTAAACTCGTAATTATTTTATAAAATAAATTTAAATTTTTTAAATAATTATTTATATATTTAATAATAATAAAAATATTTAATAAAATATTAAATATATTTAATATTTATATTATAATTAATTCGTTAAAAATTCTTATAAAACGTTATATTAATAAGTAATTAAAACGTTTATATAATTAATATAATTTTATATTAATAAAATAATTTTAAATTAAATTCTTTTTTAATTAATATAATAATATTTATAAACAATTTTATTTTTTTAAATTAAAATATTTTTTAAATTATCGAATTTTATATTTATAGTATTTATATTTTAAATATAAAATAAAAAGTATATATTTATAAAAAAAATATAAAAAATAATAATAATTAATAAAATATTAATTTAAATAATTTTTAATAATAAAATAATATTTTTATTAAAACAAATTTTATAAATTTCAATCGTAAAAATATTTAATTAAATACTAATATTAAACTTTTATAATACTATAAATTATAATTAATTAATAATTAATATTTTAACAATTTTATTATTCGATATAATTTTTTAAAAAATATTTAAAAAATATCGATTTTCGAAAATAAAAAATAAATATTAATTCGATTTAAATAATTCGAATTATAATAATAAAATATTAAATATATTTTTTTTATAATAATATAATAAATAAATTAATTATTTAAAATAATTATTATTTATATATTATCGATTTTTTTAAATTCGATAAAATAATTTTTATTTTTATATTTATTAATAATTAATTAATTTTTATTATTTAAATATTTTTTAATAAATTTTTTATTTTTTCAATTTCAATAAAAAAATTTTAATAATAAATTATTATAATATTTCGATTTATTATATATTAAATTTATTATCGAAATTTTATATATATTTATTATTATTTTTTTATTATATATTTTATAAATTAATATTTCGATTTATTATAAATATAATATTTTTTTCAATATTATTTTTTTTAAAATTTGTAATTTTTATAATATTTATTTCGAAAAATTTTTCAATTTTTCAATTTTCGATTTTATTTTTAATTACGTTTTTTATTTCGTTTTTTATAAATACGATTAATTTAATTTTAATTAAATTCGTTTTTTTTTTTAATTTTAAAAAATAAAATTTAAATTATATTATTATATTTTACGAAATCGCGTTATAATATTTATTATTAATCGCAATTTAATATAAATACTTTTAAAAATATTAATAAATTTATAAAAAATAAAATTATATTTTTTTAATATTTTAATAAATATTAATAATTTAATTTTATAAATTATATTTCGTTTAATATTTTAATAATAAATTTAATTAAATTTTTTAAAATTAATTGAAAAATATTTATTAATATTTTAATTTAATTTTTATTAAATTAATTGTAATAATTCTTATTAAAATTATTTCTTTTTATAAAAATATATATAATTAATAATTTTTTTTAATTTTAAAATAAATTTTTATTATTATTATTAACGTAATAAAATCGAAATTTTTTTTTAAAAATTTATTAAAATAAAACATATTTATAAATTTTATAAAATTAATAAAAAATATTTTATCGTATAATTTTTTATTATATTTTTTATTATTAATATAAATTTTTATTAAATTCGTAAATAATTTAATAAAAATATTTTATATAGTATTATATTAATTCGATTATTATTAAAAAAATTATTAATAAATAAATTAAATATTTTATATTATATTAAATAAATTCGTATTTATAAAAAAAATTATAATAAAAAAATATAAAAAATAATCGTAAAAATAATCGTATTTATAATAAAAAAAATTCGTATTAATAATTAAAATTATAAAAATAATTACATTTTAATTATTAAATATTAATATTAAAATATTTTAATTTATTAATTAAATTAATCGATTTTATTAAAAAAAAAACTTTTTATTATTTTTTAATTAATTAATAATTTTTTTTATATTTATTTATAAAATTTTTTTTATTAAAATTTTTTTATTTTTTAATATTTAAATTTTATAAATACGTAAAAAATTTTATAAACGGCGAATAAATTTTTTATATATTAAACGTAAAAATTTTTACAAATAATTTTTGAAATTTTTTTAAAAATATTTTTATAAATTATAATTAAAATAATTTTTTTTTTTATATATTTCAAAATAATAAAAAATATAATTTAATATTTTTTTATTTATTTTTATTATAAAAAAATATAATTTTAAATAAATTTATTATTTTAAAAAATAATTATATAATAAATAATAAAAGAATTCAAATTTTTAATTCGAATTCAAATAAATATTATTATTAATATTTATATATTTTTATTTAAATAACGAATAAAAACGTAAAAAAAATTTTAAAAATTTTTTTTTAATATAAATTTAAATAAATTAATATATATTTAAAATCGTTTTTATATTTTTTTATTCGTTTTTCGTAAACGTTATTATTTTATATAATAAACGTAAATTTAAAAAATAAATATAAATTTAAAATCGTTTTTATATTATTTTTTTTAAGTTTTTAATAATTTCAATATTTTCAACGTATTTTTATAAAAAAACTTTTATAGATTTTCGTTTTTTTAAAAATATATTAATTATTTTAAATATTTATTTATAAAAAATAAATTATTTAAAAAAAATTTTTTTTTTTATAAATTAATTTTTTTTGAATAAAAATTTAATTATTTCGTAATTAATTAAATAATTATTAATTAATATTAATATTATTAAAAATATTTATTAATAATAATAAATTAAAAATGAAATAAATAAATAAATTAAATAATTTATTAATTAATTATAAATTTTAAATTTAATAAACGTATAAAAAATTGAAAAATATAATCTCAATTCTAGTGCAAATAGCGCTAGTCCCGATCTGGCCTAGTGCCGCACGTGACTACTAAATTAATATTGTATTTATATAATATATATTACTAATTAATTTATATAAAGAAATATATAATTTTATATTTTATTAAATGAAAAAATAAATATTTTATTAAATTTATTTTTATTTTAAATTTAATTACGTTATTTTTTTTTTTATTATTAAAAATATTAAAAAATTATTTAATAATTTTAAAAAGATTTTTATAAATTATTTTAATTAATTATTAATTTTTTTTAATTTTAATTTTTTTAAAATTTATTTTAATTTATTTAATATATTTAAATAATATATATTTTTAAAAAAAATTTTTTTTTATTATAAATATAATAAATTTTATTTAAATTTTTATTATTATTTTTATTATAATATTTTTATTATTATTTTAAAATTAAAAAATTAATTATTTTTTAATTTTTTTAAAATTTTAATTTATAATTTAATTTTTTAAAATTCGTATAAAAATTATTTAATAATAATTAATAAAACGTTTTTAATATTAATATATAATTACGTTTTAATAAAAAATTTTATTATAATTTTAAAAATTTTTTAAATATATTTCGTTTTATTTTTAAAAAAAAATATTTTATTTATATTTATATATATAATAATAAAATTTTAAAATCGTTTTATTTATTTTTATATTTTAAATAAAAAATTAAATTTTTTTAAATATATTAAATTCGCGTTTTTAAAATAATATAATAAAATTATAAATTTTTTTTTTTTTAATTATTTTATATTATTTATATTATAAAGTTTTTAATTATTTTTTTTTTTTATATTTTATTTAAAATAAATAATCGTAAAATTAATTTCAAATTAATAAAAATTATACGTAAAAAAAAAATTTAATATTTTATAATATATTTTTTTTTATAAAATATAAATAAAATCGATTTAATTTAATTTTTTTAAAAAAATTAAAAATTTAAAAAAATAATTAAATTAAAAATTTAAAATTTTTAAAAAAACTTTTTAATAAAAATTTTGTTAATATTAAAAAATAATTTTTTAAATATAATAAATATAATAAAATTAAATTATTTTATTTTTAATTGTATTTTTTATTTAAAATAAAAAAATTATTAAAAATATTATTAAAATTAATTATTATTTATTAAAATACGAATTAAAAATTTTAATAAAAATTATTATTATTTTTTTTAAAAATATATTATTAATAAATATTATTTTTATTATTAATTTATTATTAAAAATATTAAATTATTTTAAAAATAAAATTTAAAAATTTATTATATAAATAATTTTTAATTATAAATATTTATAATTATTAATTAAATTAATAAAAAATTTAAAAAAAATTTAAATTAAAAATAAAAAATTTTAATTATATATATATTAATAATAATAAAAATTATTAAAAAAAAACGTTTTTAAATTTATATAATATTATTTAATTATATATAAAAATATTTTCATTTTTAAATTTAAATTAATTTATAAAATTAAAAATAAAATAATAAATAAATAAAATAAAAAAATAAAAATTATAATTTAAATTTTTAATAATAAATTATAAAAATTTAATTTTATAAAATTTTTAATATATTATTTGTATTTTTTAATTAAATAATTTAAAAAAATATTTAATTTTTATAAATTAATTATTATTTAATAATAAAATTATATAATTATTTAAAAAAAAATTAAAATAAAAAAACGAATTTATTAATTTAAATATTAAAAATAATAAATTCGTAAAATATATATTATATTTATTTATTAATTATTATATAATATTAAATTTTAATTAATATAAATATAATAATTTTAAATAAAAAATTAAAATAAAAATAAAATATTTATATTTATAAATATTTTATATATTAATAATATTAATTTAAATTTATAAATTAAATATATAATTATAATAATTAATAATATTTATATAAAAAATAAATTTAAAATAAAAAATAATTTAATATATTAAAATTTTATAAAATATAAAAAAAATATTAAAAACGTTTTAACGTTTAAAATTTATAAATATAATAATTATAATAATTTTTATTATTAATATAATTATAAAATAATTTAATTTATTTAATATTTTTATTATTATTTATATTAATTTATATTTTTTATATAATTATTTAATAAAATTTTAAAAATATAAAAATATAATTAATTATTATTAATTAAATTATAATTAATTAATATAATTAATACGTAATTAAATTCGATTGTCGTTTAAATAAACGAATAAAATTTTAAATTAAAATTCGATCAATCGAAAATTACAAAATTAAAATAAAATTAATATTACGTATATTATAATCGAATTATAAACGAAATATCGATTTTCGAATTAATTTTTTTTTTCGAATTTTTTATATTTTATTATTTTATTATAAATTAAATAAATTATATAAAATTTTAATTAATTTAATTTTTAATATTTTAAAATTAAAAAATAATTATAAATTAATAAAAATTTAAAAATATTATTAAAATAAATAAAATTTTTATATAATTAAATAAATATTTTATATTTTTTTTTTTAAAATTAATATAATTAATTTTTTTATAAATTAATTATTCAAATTACAAAAAAAAATTTTATTATAAATTTGTTTTAAATTATTCGAAATATTTTTTTTATTTTAATAATATATTTAAAAAATTCAAAAATTATTTAAAAAAATAATAATAATATTCAAAAAAATAATAATAATATTAAAAAAAAAAATTATAAAAAAATAAAATATAATTTATTTATTTAATAATAAATCTTTTTTTATAAAAATTTAATATTTTATTTTTTATAATATTTATTATAATATTATTTATTTATTATTAAAATAAATAAATATTTTATATTTTATATTTTATTTAATTAATATTTATATTAATTTATAAATTATTTTAAAATTTATTTTTTTAAAATATTAATATTTTATTTTTTATAATATTTATTATAATATTATTTATTTATTATTAAAATAAATAATTAAAATAAAAAAATAAAAATAAATATTATAATTTCGTTTTTATAATTTAATAATATTTAAAAACGTTTTTTTAATAATATTTAATTATTTAATTAAATATATATAAAAAATTTTAAAATATAAAATTTTTATTTTAAAAATAAAAATAAAATAATATTAATTATATATTTTAATATTATTTGAAATTAAAAATTTTATTAAATCAAATATATTTAAAATAACAAATAATAAACGAACTATATATCGATTTAAAATACGAAGAATAAACGAATTATATATCGATTTAAAATAATTAATAATAAGCGAATTATATATCTTAATACGAGAAAAAATATCGTAGTATTAAATAATTATTAATACGCGAATATTATAATACGCGAATATTGTAATACGA
>MU119902.1:0-13698 GCA_014904845.1 Acephala macrosclerotiorum | reverse complement strand
TTTTTTTTTTTTTTTTTTTTTTTTTATATTTGCTTTAATATTAATTATCTCGAGTAATTCAATACGTAATTTTTATAAATTAATATTTCTTTATAATTTCACAATCTCGTAATCAAATTATTTAATTTCGAATAATATAATCAAAACAAGAAATTCTCGTTAATTGATTTTCAATTTTCAATTTCTAGTAATTTGAGTTTTTTTTTAATAATAATAAAAAACAAAATACATAAATCGCATATAAACAATTCTCAACGAAATCCATTGGAATAACTCATTTTTCGACGTCGTTTTACTAATGTAAAAAAGTAATAAAATACAAAACAAAAAAGTTCAATTGTAAATCTATTCGTTTTAATTAATGAATTAGATTTATTCGAAATAATTCGCAATTCGTAAATCAATCAATCAATCAATCAAAGTAGAAATAGAAAAAGTTTTTGATTAGTCTATAGTAAGCGAAAACTCTTTATGTACTAGAAGACACGTGACCAGTACTGCTCTCGAAACTAGTTATTTACAAAGATTTTTGAAGAGAAAATATATAGTCCTACTATATTAATTAAATCGATCGTAATAATTAAATATAAAAACGAGAATTTTAAAAAGTTTTTTTTAATATAAAATTTTATTAAAAACGCGTTTTTATTTTGAATATTAAAAATTTTATTAATTTATCGATTTTTATTATTTAATAAAATTCGAATTATTATTTTAATTTGAAATTTAAAATAAAAATAAATTTATAAAATCGAAAATTTTATAGTTTTTTATAAAAACGTTTTTACGAAATTTATAAAATAAAATATATATTAAATATCGAAAAAAAAAAACTCGTTTATTATTAATTCGTTTAACGAATTATTAAACGAGTTTTTTTTTTAAAAAACGAAAAAATTATTTTATAATAATAATATAAATTTTTTTATTTATTATAATTATTATTATAATAATAATAATATATTTTTAAAAACGTTTATATTTTTTATATTTTTTAAATATTATTAATTCGTTTATTAAATTAATAATAATTAATATTATAAATCGATTTTTTTAATATTATTAATTTTTAATAAAAAATTAAAATTGAATTAATAACGTTAATAAAACGTAAATACGTATTATTAAATAATTCGTATAAAAATATTAAAAATTTCAATTAAAATTAATTAAATATAATAAATATTTTTATTTATTAATTTATATAATTATATATTATTATTATTCGTATTTAAGTTTTTTAAATAAACTTTATAAAATAAATCGATTAAACGATTTAAATTAATTAATTATAATAAATTTTCGAATATAATTTATATATAAAAATATTAAAAAATTAATATTAAAATACGATTATTAAATTATTATAAATAAAAATATTAAAAATTATTTTAATCGAATATTTAATTATTTATATTATAATAATTATTAATTAAATTTTTAAATAAAAATATAAAAAATATTAAAATTTTTATAAATATTAATAATAATTAATTAATATTATAATAATATTATAATATATTAAAATTTTTATAATTAAAAAAAGTTTTAAAAAATAATTATTTGAAATTTTATTATAATATTAATATTAAAATTAAAATAAAATTTTAAATTAATATTTTTAATAATAAGAATTTTATATTTATTATTATTATTAAAATCGTTATTTTTATTATTTTTTTGTAATTAAAAATAATAAAAAATTTATAAAATTTATAAAAAGTATTTTAATAAAATTAAATATTAAAATAAATTTAATAAATTTAAAAAATAAATTTAAAATAATTATTAATTTACAAATATTATAAATATTATAAAAATATTATAAAATTATTATTTATTAATAAATTTAAAATATTAAAACTTTCGATTATATACGTTTATTCTCGATTATAATTATTTAATCGCAATTAATTATTAAATACTTTACTCGATTATATTTATGAAATATAACGTATATTAATTATTTTATTAAATTTAAACTTTGAAAAATAATACGATTTAAAATATTTTCAAATTAATAAATAAAAATTTCGTAAAATAAAATATATATTACAAATTTTTAAAATTAAAAATATTAAAATTTTAAATTTAAAATGCGATCGTATTAATTCGATTAAATTTAAAATTATATTAATATATTTTAATAAAAAACAATAAAAAAATTTATATTTAAATTTTATAATAATATATTTTAATACGCGCGCAATAAAATTAATTAAAATTTTATAATATAAAAAATATTAAAACTTTTAATTATATATATATTTTATTTTATTAGAATATAAATATAAAATATATTATATATTAATTATTTAATTAAATTTAAATTTTTAAAAATAATACGATTTAAATTATATTTAAAATTTAAAATAAAACGTTTATTAAAGAAAATTAAAATTAAATATTCAAAAATTTAATTTAAAATATAATTATTAATAAATTTTAATTTAATTTCTTAATTATAATTTAATCGATTAAAAAATTATTATTAAATTAATTATAATTAATTATAATTAAAATAATAAATTTTATTTTTAAAACGTTTAAATTAATTATATTATTAAATATTAAAAATATATTAATATTAAAAAATTTTTATTATAATTCGAATTTATAATAATTAAAATTAAAACTATAATTTTAATAAATAACGATTAAATAATTAAATAATTTATATATTATTTAAATATATATTTTATTTAAAAATAATATAAAAAATATATTATATTATTTTAATATTAATAATATAAAATTGGATTATATTATATTTATCGCGATATAATTTTATTTTATATTTATATTTATAAATAGCGATATAAAGTTCTATTTTTTACTTTGAATTATTCTTTATACTAAAAACGCCGATTTTGAATTTTTATTATTTTTACGAATAATTAATAAAAATAAAAAGTATTTGATAAATAATATATTTTAAATTTAAAATATAATCGTAAAATTTCGCTTTTTTTATTTAAAACTTTTTAAATTTTTAATTAAATTTCTAAACTCGAAAAAAATTTTTTTATATAATTTATATATATTTTTAAATTTTTAAATCTTTTTTTAAATAACTTTTGTATTTATTATTATATTATAATAAAAATTTATATTTACATTTTTTATATTAGTGTATTATTGATCGCGCAATATTTAAAAGTTTCTATTAATAATAATAAAAACTTTCATATAAAAAATTTATATGAGAATTTTTTTAAAATTTAATAAAAACCAAACTAATTAGTAACCTTTTGTAAAACTTTTTAATTCGAATCTTTATTTAATAAATTAAAATTTTTATTAAAAAGATCTTTTATTAGCAAATATTATAAAAAGTTATTAAAGTTTAAAAAGTTTAAAATTAATATACATTTTTTTCCAAGTTTAATTAAAAAATATTACGTAATTTAAATTTAAAAAAAAATTAGTAAATTTTTTAGTTTTTATATAAAAAATTTAATTTTTTAATTTTAAGTATTTTTAATAATTATTCGTAGAAATAATAAAAATTAAAAATCGGTGTTTTTGGTGTAAAAAGTGGCCCAAAGCAGGGGATGGCCCAAGGGAGAGGTGGGGCCTTATATTTGTAAAATAAATAACTTTAAAAAGGGTTTTAATAAGATTTTATTACTTATTTTAAAATGCGCATGGAATTTTGACAACCCCTGTTAAGCCGTTGTCTCAGGCTATCAAGGACATTGACGAACGGAAATCAACACCCATCATGCCTGGTCGGAATCGAGGAAGACTAAATAGTAGTTGCGGTGGTGGTGGCTGCAATGAGGGAGGATTTGGAGTCAGAGCAAGTCCCGTATCCTCTACACACACCGTACATTATGACACTGGTGCTGGTGGAAATTCTGGCCTTGCGGCGGACGAGTGGCCTTCTCTTCCTGCTCAAGAAGCCACGACACGATTGGCAAACTTGTCTCTTGTCAAATATGAGGACAAGAAAGCTTCCTACCTCCCGTGAGTATGCTCAAACTCCGTAAGCTTCACAAGTCTGACATCTTCTAGGAACCCCAGTGAGATGGTGACCTTCCTTATCGGCAAAGACCGCAAGAAATTTCTCGTCCACAAGGATAAAGCATGCACACACTCGGAGGTGCTCAGAATAGCATTCAATAGCACTTTCATCGAGGGTACGACGGGCATCTACACTTTAGAAGATACGAACGTCGAGACCTTTGAACTCTTTACGGAATACCTCTACTCCCAGAAGATCACGCTGCGATTCCACAACCGAGACCCTGATGACGACAAAGACGACATCAATGAAGAAGACCATCCAACAAAGTGCGGAGACCAAGATAACATCCTTGTTTCTTTGTGGGTACTGACCGAGAAGCTCATGGTGTATGATCTTCAAAATCAAATCATCGAGCACATGGAGAATGTCAGGAACATGTGCGGTACGATGAGGTCAGATGCCTTCCACTTCGTCTACGAAAACACGGAGAAGGGTAGCCCACTGCGTAGCTACGTGGCCGAACAAGCAACATGGTGCTCTGCAGATGGGGTATACGCTGAAGACTCTAATGCCCATCCTCATGAGATGCTGATTGACATGGTAACCTGCTTTAGGGCAGCAGCTCCATCGTATGTAAGAAACAAGAGAGCCAATGCCATCGATGGTAAAGACTACTACGTCTACAAGCCTAATTCATCTTAATAGCGGTATATAGAGGGTACGTTTGCTATTCAATGTATACTGTCAGCGCTGTCCTGACTACTACGACTTAGGAATGCGGCGTTGACGTGCTGTCGAAGATGTTTCGTCAAACCAACGGTCGCATCCAGAGCTTGCGAATTCCTGCAGGCCGAGGGAAATTCGGAGGCGCTTCACGTTCTCATTGTACATACTCGCGCTTTTTGCAAACAATGCTCTGCTTATTTCTGATTAGTGGGAGCTCTGTAGAGAAAAGATGATTTGCGACACGCCAAAAACACAAGCGGTCATAGACTGAAATGGATACTGTGAATTTCACTTTCCTATTTACTTCCCCAAAGCTTTTTACTGCTCTGCGTTCCAAATGTGCTTTACGTATTGTGCACAGCCTGTAGCAAACAAGCTTAAGTGCATTTAGCTTCGATGAATAGGGGGGAGGGGGGATGAATCACGTTTTAGCGTTGCATCGCAAACAGACTGGTAGGGAGGGAATTCAAGGAATAACTGAAGTTTTTGAATGATATAACTCGTCATTGTATAACATATTCTTACAGTCATTTCGAAGTGCTGATTTCTTCTGGGTCATGTGGTTCTATTTCTTTGCAGAGGTTAGCGTCTTATTACAGTCATATTCCTGGAATGTGTCGTTTTGCTTTTTTTTGCCGAGGAATATCAATTTTTAAAAAAAACATCGAATAAAATTAAAACTTTTTAAATATTAATAACATTTTAATATTTTAATAAAATAAAAATTATATTTCAATAATAAAAATTAAATAATAAAAAATTATAAAATTTATTTTATAATATTATAATTATTATAAAAATAATAATAATAATTTAAATAAAAAATTTTAATTTTTTTTAAAAAACGTTTAATAATTTTTTATTTATTTATATATTATATATTATTTTTTAATATTTATAAATAAATAATTTATTTTATAAATTTATAATTATTTTTAATATATTTATTAAATATATAAAAAAATAAAAAATAAATTTAAATTATTAATAATAATAAAAAAAAAAAAATTTTACTTTTTTAAATATTTAATAAATATATTAAAAATAATTAAAATTTTATAAAATAAATTTTATATTTATAATTATTAAAAAATAATATATAATATATAAAATTAATTAAAATTTATAAAATAAATTTTATAATATAATTTTATATTAATATAAATTATTAAATATTAAATTTGTAATAAATATTAAAATGTTTTTTTCGTTTTAAAAAAAAAAACTCGTTCGACAATTCGTAAACGAATTAATAATAAACGAGTTTTTTTTTCAATATTCGACGTATATTTTATTTCGTAAATTTTATAAAAACGTTTTTACAAAAAACTATAAAATTTTCGATTTTAATAATTTATTTTTATTTCAAATTTCAAATTAAAAACTTTTAATTTAAACGTTTTATAAATATTTAAAATTAATATAATTATTAAAAAATAATAATTTAAAATTTTATCGAATAATAAAATCAATAAATTAATAAATTTAATAATATTTCAAATAAAAATACACTTATTATAAATTTTTATATTATTAAAAAAAAAATTTTAAAATTCTCGTTTTTTATATCGAATTATTATAATCGATTTAATTAATTTAAATTATTTTTTTTAATATATAATTTTAAAAAACAAAATTTTAAAAATTTTTTCGAAAATTATATAATTATTTTAATATTTAAATAAAAATATATTTACTATAAAACTTTATATTAAAAAAATACTTTTTAAAATTTTTATTAAAAATTGTATAATTATAAAAATATTTAATACTTAAAATTTTTTAATATTTTTTACTAATAAAACAAATATCAATTTTAATATTTAAAATAAAAATATATTTAAAAAAAATTTACGATCGCGATTTTATTTAAATACAATTATATTTTATTAATTTACGTAATAACAAATTAATAAAATCGTTTAAAACTTGAAATTTAAAAATATTTAATTAAATTTCAATTTATTTATAAATTTTATACAATTTGAATTAATTAATAAATTATAATTATAAACGTAATAAAATCGAAATTTTAATATTTTTTTTTTAAAATTATATATTACAATATTTAAATACTTCAATTAAATTTAAATAAAATCGCTTATTGTAAAAAATATTAATATTACGTATATATAAAAAAGTTAATATTAGTTTTTATATCGAACAAATAATAAATTAAAAATGTTTTTTTCGTATCGAAAAAAAAAATTTATTCGTCGACTCGTAAACGAATTGTTTTTTTCGATATTTAATACATATTTTGTTTTATAAATCTCACAAAAATATTTTTACAAAAAATTATAAAGTTTTCAATTTTAATAATTTATTTTTATTTTAAATTTTAAATTAAAATTTTTTAATTTAAACGTTTTATAAATATTTAAAATTAAAATAATTTTATTAAACAATGAAAATTAATAAATTAATAAAATTTTTAATATTTAAAATAAAAGCGTACTTTTAATAAACTTTTATATTAAAAAAATACTTTTTAAAATTCTCGTTTTATATTTAATTATTACAATCGATTTAATTAATTTAAATTATTTTATTTGATATATAATTTAAAAACTTTTTCAAAAATTATATAATTATTTTAATATTTAAATATTTTGATACTTTAAATAAAAACGCACTTATTATAAAATTTTATATTAAAAAAAAAAAATTTAAAATTTTTATTTTTATATTTAATTATTACAATTAATTTAATTAATTTAAATTAATTTATTTATTTAATATATAATTTTAAAAAAAAATCTTTTAAAATTTTTCTCGAAAATTACGTAATTATAAAATTAAAAATAAATTTTTTTTAATATTTTATTATTTTAATACTTTAAATAAAAACGTATTTTTAATAAAATTTTATATTAAAAAAAAACTTTTTAAAACTTTCGTTTTTTATATTAAATTATTATAATTAATTTTATTAATTATAAATAAATATTATAATTATATTTACTAAAAAAAACTTTTTAAAAAAAATTTTAAATATTATATAATTATAAAACTAATAAAAATAAAATTTTAATATATTAATATTTTAATATTTAAAATAAAAACATATTTTTAAAATTTTATATTAAATTTTTTTTTTTTAAAATTCTCGTTTTTTATATCGAATTATTATAATCAATTTAATTAATTTAAATTACTTTTTTTAATATATAATTTCAAAGAAAAACTTTTTAAATTTTTTTTTAAAAATTGTATAATTATAAAAATATTTAATATTTAAATAAATAAATACTTAAAATAAAAACATATTTAAAAAAGTTTTATAATTATTATTTTTATTAAATATAATTATATTCTATTAATTTACGTAATAACGAATTAATAAAATCATTTAAAATTTAATAATATTTAATTAAATTTCAATTTATTTACAAATTTTATACAATTTAAATTAATTAATAAATTGTAATTATATATGTAATACAATTAAAATTTTAATATTTATTACATATTACGATATTTTTTAATAAATTAATTAAATCGTTATATTTAAATATTTCGATTAAATTTAATATTTTTTACTTATAATTAAAATAATTCGTACTACGTAAATAATACGTAATTTAATAAAAATTAATATTAGTTTTTAAAACGAACGATTAATTAAAAAATTATTATTTAATATAAGGTAAAATAGTGTGGTAGAGCTGAGTGATGGTGTTGTCGATCCGCATTGGACTAGTCTGGCACGTGATCTGTTTCTGGATATAAGAGATCTGGCATCTTGTAATCCTAGAAAACAATCGAGCATCTTTTGCGCCTTTTACAATAGAAAAAGAAAAACGATTTTTATTCGTAAAAAACTTCGAAATCTCGTAATTACTTTTACGTCGTTTATTAATAATTAAAAACTTATTTCGATTTTCGAGTTTAAAAATAAAATTTTACGATTTAAAAATAAATTTTATTTCTTTTTAATTTATTTCATTTTTTATAATAATTTTTATAAAATATATTAAACAAAATTTGAAAATTTAAATTAAATTAAAATTTGCAAAATATAAAAAGAAAAACTATTATATTTTAATTTTTAAAGTTTAATTAATTCAAAAAAAAAAACTTAAATACTTTAAACAATTAAAATTACTATTAATCAAATTTAAAAATATTAAAATTTTAATAATTTTACGATTTTATTTATTTATTTATAAATATAGTAAACTTATTATAATTAATTTAATATTTAAATTTATATTTGAATTATTTACATTTTTAATTACAATTTATTTAAATTAATAATTATTATACAATTTAAATAAAAATTGCAAAATATTATAAATCGCAATTTACATTTGTTCAAAAATTTTTATTACTCGACAAAATCTATATTAATCCAACAATATCGCAATATAAACTCAAAAAATCGTAAATTGTAAAATGATTTTTTAATAAATATATATAATTTTAATAACTATTTAAAATCAATTGAATTAATCGTAAAAATTCAATATAAAAAAAATTTTTAAAATTATTTTTTTTTAATATAAAATTTTTATTAATTTATTCGACTTAAAAAAAACGTTTTTTCAAGCGAATTATTTTTTTCGTATTAATAAAAATTATTCTAATTTCAAATACTTATAAAACGCGTAAATTAAAAACTTTTAATTTCAAATTGAAATCGTTAAATAAATTTAAAATAAATTTCAATTAATAATTATTTTTAATCGAATATAGAACAAACGTAATAAGCGTAAAAACAAAAAAAAATAAAAATGTACTCGCGAAATACGAATCGTATTAAATATTATTTAATCGAAAAATAAAACGAAAATATATTTAATAATAATTAAAAAAAAATATATATTTATTTTTTCAAATATTTAATAAATATATTAAAAATAATTATAAATTTATAAAATAAATTTTATATTTGTATAATATTAAATTTTTTATTTATAAATATTAAAAAATAATATATAATATATAAATAAATAAAATATTTTTTATTAAATTATTATATAAAATAAACTTAATAATATTATTTAATATTAATATAAATTACTAAATATCAAATTTTTAATAAATATTATAAATTAATTAAAAAATTATTAATAATAATTTAAAAAAATCTTTTTTTTATTTTTTTATATATTTAATAAATATATCGAAAATAATTATATAATTATAAAATAAAATTCCAAATATTATATTTATATTTCTATTTTATAAAATTATAAAATTTATTTTATATAATATTAAAATTTTATTAATTAAACTTTAAATTTAAAAAAAAAAATTATTTTTTAATTTTAATTTTTTAATTTTTAATTTATAAAATTTAAATATAAAGTTTTTTATTAAAACATAAGAGCGTTGTTGAGATTTAATTTTTTATTAATTTTAATAACGTATTTTTAAAAAATCGATATTTTTCGGCAAAAAAAGCCGAAGCGACACATTCCAGGAATATGACTGTATCCCTGTCTGTGGCTTGCGTGAATGACGAGTTGTGAAGTCCACGCGATCGACAAAGGCACCACTGCCATTCTTTCAAAACCCCAACCACTCTCTGTCTCTCCTGTACACCACAGAAAACGTTCCGAATATGTGACGAGAAGAACGCAAGATGCGATACTCGAGCATCATAATCGGTCTTGTCGCGACGTCCGCTGCATCGGCACATTCCCCAAACATCCAACAAGCCCTCGCTGAAGCGCCGAGCCTCAACGACAAGTCTGCAGAATGGAACCGCAATATCTCGATCCAGCTCTTCGCTGAGCTCGAAGAACTATCGCGAATAGTCGACATTTCCTACTGTGTTGGCACAACGGGCATCTCAAAGCCCTTCAAATGCGTCAGTCGATGCCACGAATTCCCTGACTTCGAGCTGGTGGACACCTTCAATACTGGGCCATTGATGAGCGATAGTTGCGGATACATCGTGCTGGATCATGGTACTGGCAGTCTGGGGAGAGGTAGGATCATTGTGGCATTCAGAGGGACATACAGTATCGCGAACACGATTGTGGATTTGAGTACGGTGCCACAGGAATACGTACCATACCCAGACAGTCCTGACAATTCGAGCGATCCTGGTCAGCCGGTACTACCTTCGAATGGGAATCATAAGTCGCGGTGGGATTATCTGCCTAAGCCGCGGAAATTGAAGAAGTTTTTCGGCGCGCAGGTAGAGGAAACCAAGAAGCCCGAACTACTCAAGTGTAGCAACTGCACTGTCCATACCGGGTTTTGGACTTCATGGCAGAATACAAGGACGTTCATTCTGCCACACCTAAAACTAGCGAAGGAGAAGTATCCAGATTATAGAGTTGATCTCGTCGGACACTCTCTCGGTGGTGCAGTTGCTGCGCTTGCTGGGCTGGAGCTCGATAGCCTTGGTTGGGAGCCGTATGTTACCACATTCGGCGAGCCAAAAATCGGGAACAAAGGAATGAGGAGGTATGTTGACAACACTTTCGAGTTACCTTCAGAGCACGACTCGACAGCGAAGCCTGTACATGCTGGCAGATACCGGCGTATCACCCATGTCGATGATCCTGTTCCTCTTCTCCCATTACAGGAATGGGGCTATAGATCCCATGCAGGCGAAGTCTTCATTTCCAAAGGCTCGCTCCAGCCCACGGTCTCAGACATTCGTCTTTGCTTTGGCGATGAGGACATCCAATGTATTGCCGCCGCCGAGGTGGATGAATCTTGGTTTCAAGATGGTGCTGCTGAAGATGCAGCTGGAATCTACAACGAAGTCGATGGAGATGTCGAGTTTGAAGCTGAGGAAGCCGAAGCGTCTGAACTGAGCAAGAGATGGGGCATTCCCATTCCGGCCAGATACAAGATGTGGCAGCTTTTCTTTGCCCACAGGGACTACTTCTGGAGGCTGGGGCTGTGTGTGCCTGGTGGTGATCCTTTGGACTGGGGCAGGGATAGATATCGTTTCGGGGACGATGATGGAAGAGAGGAATTGTAAGATCATATGAGCGCACTTTGCATCTTGACATCCTCAGATGCCCAAAAGTATTGTGGACATTGCCACAAGGTTGACGTCTGGAAACAAGCAAGGACGTTGGGAGTAGGATTTGGCGTTTTGAGCGATTGTTCTTCTACGAAGCAACGATGACTACAGTATGAACAATGATACCTAATTCTAATTCGAACACTCTTGCATATCAGGGTTTTAGACGAAGCTCCAACATTGGAACTACCTTCCTGGCACGTGAGATCGTGCCGTGCACAGACCACAGATCTCGAGGAAGTCGCGATTTCACACGCGACGAACTGTACACACCAGAAAGTCTCAACTGAATACAAACAACGACAACGATGGTGCCCATGCCAGCTCGTGAGCAGCGCTGTGCATCACATATCAGCATTTCAAGCGGCGATGACAGTCCTGGGCCCCGCAGACCCTCAATCATCAGTATCTCGAGCGAGGATGAGAGCCCGCGACCGACTAAGAAGAGACGCGTCGAGAAAGGCCCAGAGAAGCCGAAGGCTAAGGACAACGATCATGGCAGTAGAAGTGATGAGGAATTATCATTGGAAATGCATCAGATGGAGCTTATGCAGAAATGGGTCGACGATGGCATACAAATTGCGATTGATGAGATGAATGGAGGGGTTATGCGAGAGGAGTAAGTGAAGCCCGAAGAACAATCTATGATCCTTGAGATAGATACTAAGTGATTCCAGGAAGCTGCCACAAAGCGTCAAACCTCCAATAATCCTTCGCGACCCACCGCAGATCCAGAGGCCTCTGCTGCCGGGGCCATCTGCAGCTACCCCTCACTACAAAAGTCCTTATAACTCGCAAAGCACCCATGCATCAAGAAATCCGTCGTTTGCATCGCAAGCAGTCCCGTTGATGTCATATCCGCCACAACCGGCCTCGGTGATGCTTTCATATTCTCCAAAATATCAAGGGTACAGCAATCTTCTACAAGCTCCCGGGGCGCCACCACAATACCAGCTATCATCTCAATCACATGCTCACCTTCATACTGTCAACCTCAACAAACCTTCGTACCTCTGCCTCCTCGGCCGGCGCTAGCTCCTGCTCCTAGTAATGTTGCACGAGCCGCGCCTGGCGAACTACAAGTACTATCCCCGGAGCAATACTTATCATTCTATGACTTGGAAAACATATACTGTCTGGACAAAGGAAACGACTCTGTCAGATTAACTTGGCTTTTGCAGTTGGGGCTAGATGTCGCACCATTCACGAGTCGCTACGCTGCCGCATATAAGAAACAAGAAGTCGAGGATACTTGGGCCAATCTCCACCACAGAAGCGAAGAGAGGTAGAATTGATGGCGGTCAAGTTCAAGTATAGGACCAAGGTATACCTGGAATCGATACCCCTGCGAATGGTCCCACCTGCGTTTCTTCCGCTACCGTTCACCGTCCTAGAGAGTTCCTATTTTAACGTTCCCGAGCGTAAGCTTACCGGCTATCAAGACATTATGAAGAAAAGGACAACCTGGCTCGAAGATTTGAACCTATATGACCCGATGTATCACAACTTATGTTCATCTCCAGCACAGGAACAGGCCGTTGAGGACTTATACACCAGTTCTCACAATGTCATTGAACGAAGAGCGATCCAAGCCAAGGCTGCTTATCTTAGAGTCATGTTAAACCCCCCTTGTCTACGGTGGGTAGAGTTCGAGGCCAAGTAAGAGCTGGGGCCACCAAACACGGCCCACCCCACCATTTTACACCAAAACACTCCTTTTGCGTTTATTTATATCTCTACAACGCGTTAATTTAAGTTAATAAAAACTTCTTATATTCTTAATCTTTACTAAATACATCTTTTGTACTATTCAGAAATTAAATTAAATGTAAAATGCAAAAGTTGTATGTAGTTAATTATGAAAGAGGAGTAAAATCGCTTAATTTACATATAAATTTATGAAATTTTTAATATTTCCCACTTTACTTATATATAAAACTTGCAATTTAAGATATTAATTTTAGAATTTTTAATATAATTAAATTTAAATAAATCTTAATCCAATTCT
>MU119900.1:0-13754 GCA_014904845.1 Acephala macrosclerotiorum | reverse complement strand
AAAAAAAAAAAAAAAAAAAAAAAAAACGAAAATCTGAACTTTAAAAATACTTTATACTTTTTTTTTAATTTACGATATTCTTTACAAAAATCAAAAACAAATTCAATAAAAACTTTTTTATTTTTATATTTTATAATTAATTTTAAATAAAAATATCGAAAATAATCATACGATAAATTACGTACAAAATCAATTAATTTATTTAAACGTATATATATAAAAAATTCTTCTTTCGAAAAAATTCGACAAAACAATAAATTTCTCTTAAATTTACATTTTTCTTTTCTATGTAAAATAATCGTTTAATACTTATTAACGTTTAAATTTATTATAATTTTTTTGTAATATTGAAACTCGAATAATTTAAAAAAATTTACTTTAAAAAAAAAAACTTTAATTATAAAATCAAAAAATTTATTAAATTTAATATTGTTTTTAATTTTTAATTTTATATTTTATTTTATTAATAATACTATAAAAAATAGTAAATTTAAAATATTAAAATTTTCGATTTTGAATTTTGAATATACTTATAAAATATTATTTATTATTCAAAAAATTTTTTAGTTTTCTATAATAATAAATTTTAAAATTTTATAAATATTTGAATTTTTATACGAAATTTTAAATTAAAATATTTAAAAATAATTAACGTATTTAAAATTGAAATTTTTTTTTATAATAATTTAATAATAAATTGTTTTTGTTTTTATATAAATCGAAATTTATATATTTTTAATCGAATAATATTTAATATTATAATTAAATCGTTATTATTATTTAAAACAATTTAAATTTATAAATATTTTTTTAATATATTAAAAATAATAAAAATAAAACGTTTTATACTAATAATAAATAACGATTTTAAAAAATATAAAATTATATTAAAATAAATTTAAAAAATAAATTCAAATTTTTTTAATTTTATAAAATTTTTTTTTTTTTATAATATAAATAATATATATTCGACAAATACAATTATCGTTTGTAAATATTCAATAAATATAATTTTTTTAGTATTTAATAAATTTATTTTTTACGATTTAATTTTCTTGAGATTTTATTTAATTTGATTTATTATTATAAAATTATACTCGAAAATCGATAATACGTAAATAATTAATAAAAAATTTGTAGAGATTTATTACTTCGAAAAAAATTATATTAATTACACTATAAAATCGTCGTATATAAAAATAAATTATATTTTGAAATAATTCAAATTATTATTCGAATTAAATATTAAAATTTTTAATTATTATTTCGACGATTATTTATAGTATAATTTCAATACGTTTTATCGTATAATTTATTTATAAATTATATAAAACGATTACTTCGAAATAAATATTTATAATAACGAAATAAAATTAAAAAACTTTTAAAATATATTTTTTTTTATTATTTATTTAAAAACGTATAATTCGATTATTACGAAAAACTTAAAAAAATTTGAATTTATTAAATATATTAAATTTATTTTTTATAATATATATTTCGATTTTTTTAGTTTTATTATAATAAAAATAAATAAAATATTTAAATTTGTTTTTTACTATTTTAAAAAAATCGATTATATTTATATAAATTAATTTATTAAAATATTTTTTTAAATTAATATAATTTTTATAAAAAAAACTTTTTTATTCGTTTTTCTAAATACGTTTTATAAATATACAATATAAAAAATTATTTTAAATCTATATTTTGTATTATATTTTTTAATTTAATTAAATTTTTTTTTTTTTTTAAAAATATTCGCATTTTTTTTATTGAATAATATATATATTTTTTATTATAAATACAATTAAAATTCGATATTAAAATTTTTATTAAATTGATTTAAATTCTTTAAACGTTTATTCAAAATATATTATATATATTATTTATTATTAATTCAAATCGTAAATTTTATTATTGTAATTAATTCGAGTAATTTACTATTAAAAAATTAATTTATTAATATTAAAATAATTTTTTTTTAAATAATTATAATAATAAAAATAATAAGTTTTTTTATTTTTATTTTTTAAAATTATATTATTATTATCAAATTCTATTTTAATACTCGTTCGAATACAATTTAAATAAAATATAAAATTAATTTTAAATTTCGAATAATAAATAATATTATATATACGAAATTAATTCGTTTTTTCGAATAAAATTTTAATCAATAAAATAACGATATTTTTATCGCGTAATTTCAAATTATATTTATCGATTTTTATAATTGTATTAATTTTTTCTTTATTAAACGATCGTATTAATTCAAACAATTTTTATTTATAAAATATATATCGTATATATTTATTATCAAAAATAAATATATTAATAAACGTATTTTTAATTCACGAAATAAAAATATTTTAAATTTCAATAAAAATTATAAAAACGTTAAACGTAAAAAAAAGCGATTAATATTAAAATATAATAATCAAATAATTAAAAAAAAAAATTATTATTTCGAAATAATAAAAAAAAATTTAAAAAAAATTTGAAAAATTCGTATTATTATTTTTAAAAATCGAAAAATAAAAATACAAATATTAAAAACATAGATTTTATAAATAATAATAAAATATTACAAAAAATAAAATTACAAATAAAAAAATATTATTAATTTTTTTAAAAATAATAATAAATTCGATTATTAATTATTAATTTATATTATAAAATAAATTTATTTCAATATATTCGTTTTATTTACAAAAAAATTAATTAAAAAATTTATAATTATTATTCGTTTAATTTTATTTTATAAATAAATTAAAAATTAATATAATCGCGAATAATAAAAAATATTTTGTAAGAGTTGCGACTATTGCTCCCGGCCACTTTAAGCGAGTTTTTCAAAAGTCAGACCTCACTATTTAAAAAATTACTATTCAACCAAATATTAATAGAATTCCATGAAATTGAAATCTAAAGTTAACGAATAGTAGCTAGCCCTCTTACTTCAATTACATATTCTAATTTACAAGTCAATCGCTCAGTATATCGTCGATAATCACGTGGATCGACTTGGTCCTAAAGTCGCTAGATTTCTTTTTGCAACTCTTCTAGAGAAGTCGGGACAAATGGCAATTTCTTCAGCTCTTTTTTTATCCATCTTCAAACCTTCTTTATTGGATTCAAATCCGGTGAAAAAAGCGGCCAATTAAAGTCTCGAACCCCATATTGAAGTCTAGCTAGTCGAGCATGCTTTAAATGCACTTTTGTCCCGTTTTCTATGAAGATATATTCGAGTCTAAGACGATCAAATAAAAGGAATACAACTAGCTCGAGCACCTGATGAAAGTATGCCTTAGAGTTGATCCCTTTAGAACTCTCTTCTTTTTCTAGAAATATAAGTAGTGATTTCCAATCTCAGCCGATTGCACTCTATATCATAAGTGAGACTCTCTTTGATCGATAAACCGACTTAATGCAATCTGAATACTGTTTTTCATCGACTCGTCGAGTAATTCAAATCTTTCTATTCTTTCTCAGTTCAAATATGGACTCATCAGACTATATAACTTTCCTCTAGTCCTTTTTCTCCGGCCGAGAGACTGTCTAATCAGATGTCCTCTACTAGCGATATTTCAAAGCAAAAGCGAGCCTCTTTTTTGCTTGTACTCGAGAGATAAAAGGTCGAGAACAGACTATGCATCGGCGATAGTCTGCTTTATGGAGTTCTCGTCGAATGATTCGAGCGAATGCAGGGATATTTAAATGAGCTTTTACTTGCTCAAAAGTCAGACGTCGAGTAGACCAATTTTTGGCAATATAGGGAATAATTCGACGAATATGACGAATAGACAATAATCTAGACTTAGTAGCCTTTCCCTTTCTCGATCTGCGGCTTGATTCAGTATGAATCCATCGTCGAATAGTAGTTCTAAGTAGGCTGGTTTTTTCGATGATCTCGAGAATCGAATTTTTACTTCGCTATAATGATCGGACTATAGAGCGCGCAGGGGTTCTCTATTCGCTATTTGGTGTAGATCGCCATGAGGAGAAGTAAATCTGATTCTCCATTTTCAATTTGATGAGAAAAGGATAACTAGTTGATTTAATATAGATTTTTGAAGTGAAGGTGCTAGAAAGTTCGACCTCTCGCTAATCTCGCTTAAAGTGACCGGGAGCAATGGCCGCAACTCTTACTTTTTTTATTTTGAAATCGAAACAAATAATTTTAATTTTTTTTGTAATTTTTTTTTTTAATTAATTCGTTTTTTTGTATATATTTTTTTTTAATTTAAAAACGTTTATTAAATATAATTTTCAAATAAAAATACTTCGTAATATACTCAAAAAAAATATAATAAAATTTCTTACAATAATCGTATTATATATTAAATTTTTTTTTTGTATAAATAAAACAATATAATAATACGAATTAATAATTATTTTAATAATTTCTTTTTTTTTGTAATAATTATAAATTTATTAAACGCTATTTTTTTTTTTTTATTGATATAATTATTATTTGAAATTCAATTTAATTTAAAATTATTATATATTAAAAAAAAATTATAAAAATAGAAAATTATTATTTAAAATAAAAAAAAACGAGATTATTATTTAATCGAATAAAAAAATTATTATATTTAATAACGTTTTTAATATTATTAAAATATATATTAAAAGAATTACTTTAAAAACAATAAAATATCGTTTTTCTTGAAATTATTAATTATAATTTTTTTTTCTCTCGCGAATTGTAATATAATAATACTAAATTTATTATTAATTGTATTTTTATTTTGAATTTATAATTTATTTTATTTATTTAAATATTTTTAAAATATATTATTTTTTTTTTCGATTATAATTAATTTTATAAATATATTATCAATAATTTTTTAATAGAAATAGTATTTATTAATAAAAATATTATTGATTTTTTAACGTTAATTGATTTAATTAAATTTATTGAAATTCGATATAATAACGAAAATAGAAAAAACGAAAAATTTTAAATTTACAATTATTATACGATATTATTTGATCAATTTTCGTCGTATAAAAAATTATAAATATTTATACGAATTTTAATAATAATTTCAACGTATTTTCGATAGAATTCGTATATTTTAAAATCGTTTTTATTGAAAAATAAAATTTTTATTTGCAATTCAAATAATAATAAAAATAAAAAAAATTATAAAAAAAATTCGTTCAAATCGTTTATAAATTTTTTTTTTAAAATTAAATAAAAATTCAAATATAAAATAATCGAAATTAAAATCGTAATTCGAAATAAAATTAAAAAAAATAATCGAAATATTAATTAAAATTTATATATAATAATAAAATAAATTTATTTTAAAAAATAAAAAAATATTATTAATAAAACAAATAATTTTTCGAGTTTTAATATTCTTTAAAAAAATGAATAAAATATCTATAAAAAACGCTCGTTTTAAAATAAAAAACGATTTTCTTTTTCAAATCAAAAATCGAATATTTTAATTTATATTTTCATTTAAATTATTTTTAAATCGAGAATTTCAAAGAATTTATTTTTTGAAAAATAATTAAAATTAAAAACGTAATTTATTAATCTCTTTTTTCGTTTTTAAATATTTCAAATTAAAATTAAAATTTGAATTATATTTCGATTTATTAGATTTTTTACAATTTCAAAGAAAAATCTTTAAAAATTTTTTGAGAAAATTAAAAATTAAAACGCAAAATTCAATATTTTTAATTTTAATTTAAATATTTAATTTCAAAAAAATTAATAATTAATCGTGAAATTCATTCAATAAAAAGTATTAAATAAAATTTAATTCTACGAAATTCTTTGAACTTATAATTTATTAAACGATTATTTTACATAAAAAAAAATGTAAATTTAAAAAAAATTCATTGTTTTATCGAGTTTTTTCGAAAAAAAAACTCTCTATATATACACGTTTAAATAGACTAATTAGTTTTGCACGTGATTTATCGTATGATTACTTTCGATAATAATTAAATTAATCGATAGAATTTACAAGAAAATAATAATTTTTTTGAAAGTTTATTTGAAAAAAAAAAATAATATTATTAGAAGTATTGAAAACGAATAAATAATAATTTCGATTAAAAATATCGATAAATGTATTAAATAAAATTTAAAAAGTATTTTGTAAATAATAAAATTAATAATTAAAATTATATTATAAAAATAGAAAATTGAATTAAAATTGTTCGAATTTGAATAGAGATTTTTTGATAAAAAGAAAATTGATAAAATAGTTTAATAGTATTTTTAAAATTTTATATTTTTTTTTGATTTTTAAAATTTTTTTTATTTTTAATATTATTTTTCATAGATTTTTATTTCGTTTATTTTAATATATTGATTTTGAATATTATTTTTTTAGTAATAATAAATCGATTAAATGTTTTAATATAATTATAGATCGATAAAAATTTCTTGTATAAAATAATTAAATTATCAATTGAGATTAAATTAATCGAATATTTAATCGATAAAAAGTTTTATTAAATTGACGTAAATATATTTTAAATTTTATACTAGTAAAAAGAGTTTTATAATAAGAGAATTAATAAAACGAAAAGAAAAAAAAATTAATAATTTAAATTGATATTAAAAATATTTTTGTTTTTATATTTATAGTATATAGATTAAATTACGATAATTGTAAATATTGTATAATAAAATATCGAATGTATTTTTTTCGCGATTTCTTTTTTCAATTATAAAGTTTTTAAACGAATAAAATATCGAATAAAATAATAAAATATACTTATTTTGAAAAATTAAAATTAATAATCGATATAAAGTATTTCGAGTTTTTAAAATTACTAAATGTAGTTTTGATTTCTTTTTTTAATTAAAATAAAGAGAAAAAAAATGAAAATAGACAAAAAAAAAGTTTTTGATTAATTAAACTCGTTGCGAATTGTTTTAATTTTATAAGATCGAATAAAATTATTACAATAATAATAATAATATTTAGAAAATAGAAATTGAAATTGCGAACGTCGAATACGAAGAATTGTTCGTTCGTGTGTAATAAAAAGTAATTGAAAGTAATATTTCTCAATTGAAAACAAAAATTAATTTGATTAAAAAATAGAAAACGAGATTGTTAATAAATTCAAAGAATTTTAAAAAGTTTTTTTTTAAAGTTTTTAAGTGTTTAATAAATCTTTGAAAAATATGATTATAATTTTTATGTATTGTATAAATTAATACTTTATTATGAATTAAAAAAATTTAATTGAATAATAAATAATTGATAAAACAAAGAAATTTGTATTGAGTAAAAAAAAAACGAAATAAAAACTAAATTCAATATAGAATTCGAATTTATAATTTGTTAAAAAGTAGAATAGAGTATTTATTGTATGTATTTTAAAAAAAAAAATAGAACTTTTTTATATACTCTATATAAAATAAAAAACTAAAAAATAAAACTAAATTTTATTTTAATATTTATTGAAATAAAAAAATTAATCGATTTTATTACGCGTTTTAACGTTTTTATTTTAATCGAATATAAAAATATTATCGATTTTTCGAATTAATTTTTTTTAAATTAATAATAAATTAAAAAATCTTTATAAAATAATAATTTTTATATTTATTTAATTAATTTTACGATTTTTTCAAAAATTTAAATTCATATACGAAATTTTTATTATAATATTTTAATAAATTTATAAATTTATTTAAACGTTTAAAAAATTTATAATTTAATAAAATATAATAATTCAAAAAATATTTAACGAAAAATAACGATAAAATTCGTTCGTTATTAAAATCGAGATCGTTTTTATAATTAACGATCGTTTATTAAACGTTTAAATTTTTTACAATTACTACAAAAAATTATATTATATTAAAATTAAATATTTTATTAAATATTTTTATTTTAAATTTTTTTTTAATATTTAAAAAAAAAAAAAAATCAATAAATAAAAATTAAACAATATAAAAAATTTATTTTCGAAAAAATTAAAATTTTCAATTAATTTTCAATTAATTTTTATTTTATTTATAAAATTTATCGATATAATTACAATTATAATTTACAATTTTTGATTTTTGATTATTAATAATAAATCGCTTTTTATATTCGCTTTTTGTTTTCGTTTTTATTTTTATTTTATTCGATATAACTTTTTTTACTTTTATTAAATTCCTTAAAAACAATTAAATCGTTAATATTAATTATACTAATTACATTACTATAAATCGATTTCAATTTATTAATTTTCGATTTAATAATTTCGAATTATACGAAAATATAAAAAAATAAAATAAATTTAAAAAAATCGAAAATATTTTAATTTCGATTTTAAATTCGAATAATAAATTAACGATATTTATTTTTATGAACGTCAAATAATATTCGTTTATAAAATTATATAATTTTATTTCGATTTTTCAATTTTTTAAAAATAAAAATTTTTATTTATAATTTTACGAAAATTCAATTTCGTAAATAATCGATAAATATAAAATTAATATTATCGTATAAAATTTTTTTAATTTTTTAATCGAATTAAATAATTTTTTTCGTATCGTTTTATAATAATCGTTATTTTAATAATTAAAATTTCAATTAAATAAAATTTTTATTTATTTAAATTATTTAAAATTTATATAATTGTTTAAAATAAATTTATTTATTATAATCGTATAAATTTTTTTAATATTTAAAAATTTGATAAATTTTTAATCGATTTTATAATAAAATTTTAAAAATAAATTTTATATTTATAATATATATATTATATAAAAAAAAGATCGTATAATTATTTTATTAAATTAATATAAACGTATATTATTAAATTCAAAAACGAAATTACAAATTATTTTATTTATTTTAAAAATTATTTTAAATATTAAAACAAAAATTAAATAATTAAATAATTATAAAATAATAATAATAAAAAATATATAATTAATAAATTTTATAAATTGTTTTAAAAAAATCGATTAAAAATTTATTAAATTATATTTATTAAAAATAAATAATTTATTCGAATAATTTAAATAAATTATTTAAAAAAAAAAAAAAATTTAATTTTTAATTAAAAACGATTAAATATACGTATTATTTTTATTTTTAAATATATTATTTTATAATTAATATATTATCGTTTAAAGTATAATACGATAAAAATTTTAATTATAATTATATTAAAACTTTCGATTTTATTATTTATTATTATAATTCTAATAAAAATTAAAAAAATCGAAATAAAAATATTTAAATTTTTTTAATTAAATATAAAAAAAATACTTTATACAAAATCATAAAATCAAATAATCGTATTAAAATAAGTATTTCTTATTATTATTTTCGAAAAATTTTCGAAAATAAACGATTTATAAAAAATGAAAAAAATAATAAAAACAGTTTTAAATAATTTTTATATTCAAATAAAAATAGTATAAATAGAGATTAAATATATAAAAATAAAAATTAAAAGATTTTTTAATAATATCGATATTTTTTCGTAAATTATTAGTAATAAAAAAATTATTAATATAAATAATAATAATTATATTTTTTTGATAAAAAATAAAAATATTAATATCGAAAGATTTAAAATCTTATTTTAAGAAAAAATTGATAAAAATATTATATTATATACGAAATAATTATTTGAGACTATATAAAACTTTATTTAATTTAATAGTTTTTAAAATATTATATTTAATAAATAAATTAATATAAATTTCAATATTGATTTTTTCGTAGAAAAAAATCGTTTTTATATTTATTTAATCAATTTTTTAATTATAAGCGATAATAAAAATAAAAATAGTTTTATAGTTTATTAAATTTATTATAAAAATAAAAATCTCATAAAAATCGATTTTTTATTATTATTTAAAATCGCGAATTATTTATCGTATTTTATATTGAAATTTTTTTTTTCGTAATATTATATTTGATTTAAAATATTTATTTTCTTATAAATAATTTGTAATTATTCGAATATTTTATTTTTATTTACGTTTTATTTTTTATTAAAAATATATATATATTTTTTTATATTATCGTTTTTTATTATTTTTATTACAAATAATTTATAATTTATTCGAGTATTTAAAATTTGAAAAATTTATTTGAATTCGTATAATTAAAAAAATAAAATAAAAAGGATTTATTATAAAATACGAAATAAAATAAGAAATTTTTTTTTGTATATATTAATAATAAATTCGATATAAAAAAAATCGAATTGAAAAAATCGAAAAATTATTGAAAATACGAATAATTAAAAAAAATAATTAAACAATTTAATTTGATATTAAAATTTAATTTATTTTCAATAAATAAAATAAACGTAGTTTTTCGAAAATAAAAATATTGTAAATATTTTTATTATTTTTCGAATTCGTTTTTTATATTAAATAATATATAATATTCGTTTTTAGTTTTTTTTCGATTAAATTAAATAAATTTAATCGTTAAAAATAAAAATAAAAATTAATAAATCGATAAAATTAAAAGAATTTAATTATTAAAAATAAAAATAAAAATTAAATAAATCGATTTTATTATCGATATTCAAATTAAATTTGGATTTTTAAATATAATTTTTTTTTATTATTTAAAAAAATTAAAAAAAATTTAATAAAAAATTGTTCGATTAAAAAGCGTTTTAATTGAAATTAATAAAAGAATTTTTACGCTAAGAATTTAATTAATAGTTTACGTGAGAACAATAAAACGATTTAATAATTACAAATTAAAAATATAATCGAAAAACGAAAAATTTTTAATTTTGTATTATTAAATAAACGATCAATATTTTTAAAAAAATAAAAAAATATTGTAAAATAAAAAAATAAATTGATTTAAACGAATTTAATTTTAAACAATCGAAAGTAAATAATAATAAAATAATTAGTTTTATATAATCGATAAATTAGTTTTTTATTATTAATCGTTTTTTTTTACGATTTAAATCGAGTAAAAATATTAAAATAAGTAAATAAAATAAAATAATAAATTTTAATACAAATTTCGACGTTAGAAAAAATAATAATAATTTGATCGAATTTATAAAGTAATTTATAAATTATTAAAATTCGTATTTATATTTATTTTTTAGAGTAAATTTATTTTAAAAAATATATTCATTTTTTTTAATTGAAATTACTCGAGTAATATAATCGTTTAATTTTAAAAATTTGTATAAAGTATTTTTTTATATTTAATTAAAAAATTTTCGAACGATTTTATTTCGATTTTTTTAATTTTTATTAAAATTGTAATAATAAATAATAAAATTGAAAGTTTTAATATAATCGTAATTAGATTTTTTATCGTATTACGTTTCGAATAATAATATATTAATTGTAAAATAATATAATCGAAAATAGAAATAATACGTATATTTAATCGTTTTTAATTAAAATTTGAAATTGAAATTAATTTTTTTAAATAAAAAAATCGTTTTTTTTTTTAAATAATTTAATTAAATCGTTTAAATAAATCGTTTATTTTTAATAAATATAATTCGATAAATTTTTAATCGATTTCGTTTTTTTTTTAAAATTTTATAAAATTTATTAATTACGTATTTTTTTTATTATTATTTCGTAATCGTTTAATTATTTAATTTTTATTTCGATATTTGAAATAATTTTTAAAGTAAATAAAATAATTCGTAATTTCGTTTTTAAATTTAATAATATATATTCGTATTAATTTAATTTAATTATATATAAAAATAATAAACAATCGATTATTATCGGATTTTTTAATAGAGATTAAATTGATTATATTAAAATAGATTAATTTTATTAAACATTTTTCGATTTAATAAAATAATTATACGGTTTTTATTTATTTATTTGTGTAATATATACTATTTAATTACATTTTCAATAAATTACAATGAAAATTATATAAAGAAAAAAGTCTATAAAAAAATAATAAACAATAAATGAAAAAACGATAAAAATTAATAATAAAATATCGATAATAAAAATAAAAGTTCTAAATAAAAATTTTATTTTAATTTAAAGTATTTTATACAATAATTATTCGAATAAAATAAATAAAATCGATATTGTAATCGAATATATTCGAATCGAAATCGAATCAATTTACTAATAATTAATCAAATAATAAATAATTTTCTTTTTTAATTATAGAAATTATTCGATTTTTATTATTATTTAAAACTTTTAAAATAATTTTTTCGATAATATTTTTATTAATCTATTTACAATTTATTATAACGTATAAATATATTTTAAATTTTTTTTTTTTTTTAATAATTTTTTTACGAATGAAATAATATTAAATATTAATATATTTTATTTAAACGTAAAATTAAATTTTTTTTACAAATATAATAACGATTTAATTATTTTCGTAAATAATAATAATTTTAATATTTAAATTACTGAAATTAATCTATTTAAAGAAATTTTAAAATCAAATCGCTTTTTTGATTATATTCGTTTACTCGATATACTCGATTTCGTATAATAAAAACGAGACTATAAATTGACATTTAATGAATCAATTAATAATTATCGATTTTATATTGAAAACGTATTTCGATATTGATCGTTTAATATTTCGATTATCGATTTAATTCGAATCGATATATTTTTTAAACGATTAAATCGATTCTCGAAAAATCAAATTTATATCGAATATACTTTAAATATATTTAAAGATTTTTTTTATTTTTTTTTATATATATTTTAATCGAATTTAAAACGAATCGACTAATAATTAAAACGATATAAATAAAATCGAATCGTGTATTGAGTATAATATATATAAAAAAATTAACGACAAATTAATATATTCGTTAAAAAAAAAATATATTTAATAATTTTTTTCGATTAAAATTAATTAAATTATCGATTTTATTGAAATATTAACAATAAAATAAATCGATATATTATTATTCTCGAAAAATTTTCAAAAATAAATTATTTATAAAAAACGAAAAAAATAATAAAAATAATTTTAAATAATTTTTATATTTAAATAAAAATAATATAAATTAAAATCGAACATATAAAAATGAGAATTAAACGATTTTTTAATAATATCGATATTTTCTTGTAAATTACTAATAATAATAAAAATTGTCGATATAAATAGTAATAATAATATTTTTTTAATAGAAAATAAAAATATTAATATTGAAAAACTTAAAATTTTATTTTCAAAAAAAAATTAATAAAAATATTATATTATATACAAAATAATTATTTAAAATTATACAAAATTTTATTTAATTTAATGATTTTTAAAACGTTATATTTAATAAATAAATCAATATAAATTTCGATATTAATCTTTTTATATAAAAAAAATTGTTTTTATATTTATTTAATCAATTTTTAAATTATAAATAATAATGAAAATAAAAATAGTTTTATAATTTATTGATTTTATTATCGAAATAAAAATCTTATAAAAATCGATTTTTTCTCGTTATTTGAAATCGCGAATTATTTACTATATTTTATATTATAAAAAAAAATTTATAATATTATATTTAATTCGAAATATTTATTTTCTAGTAAATAATTTACAATTATTTGAATATTTCATTTTCGTTTACGTTTTATTTTCTATTAAAAAAATATATTTTTTTTGTATTATTATTTTTTATTGTTTTTATTGCGAATAATTTATAGTTTATTCGAATATTCGAAATTCGAAGAATTTATTCGAATTCGCGTAATCGAGAAAAAATAATAAAAAATATTTATCGTAAAATATAAAATAAAACGAAAAAAAAATATTATA
>MU119899.1:0-13785 GCA_014904845.1 Acephala macrosclerotiorum | reverse complement strand
CGAATTCCAAGTTGCCGGTAGGAAGTTTTTCAAGGACGATATCAGACGTATTTGCAAGTCACAGTTGGATGATCTCCCACGAAATCCCCAAAATGAGTGGAGCAATTCCTTCTACATGAATGCGCTTTCTGTTATTGTTATGGTGGTCACGTGCACTAGTTTCCACCTAGCTCCTACCTTATAGTGGGACGTCCCTCGTACCTCACGCCGTGCCTTGCCTTTAACGATCTAATTTTAAACTAATATACTTTAATATTAATTTATTATAATAAGTTTTTTATATTTATTTATTAATTTAATTTTTTTTTTTTTAATTATTTACGTTTATAAAAAAAATTTAAATTTTTTTTTTATATAATTTACTATTTATAAATAAATTTTTTTTTTTTTTTTTAGTTTAATATTAATAATACGATAAATTATATAAATTATATTACGTTTTTTAAAATTAATAATTTTTTATATTTAATTATATTTAAAATATTATTTATTTTTAAATTTATTTTTAACGATTTATTATAATTTAAATTTATATTTATATTTTTATATTTTTAAAATTATTTTATTAAATTTTATAAATTTTATAATTAATATAATATAATTAATTTTAAATTTTCTTTTATAAATTTAAATAATTATAAAAATTAAATAATATTAAAATATTATAAACGTAAAATTAATATAAATTAATAAATATTATTAATATTTAAAATTTTATAAAAATATTTAAATAAAAATTTTAATTATAAATTTAATATTTTAATAAATTATTTTAAATTAAAAAAATTATTTATTTTATTATTTTATATTTTTAAAAATAAATATATATTAAATAAATATATTAATAATTTTTTATTTTAAAATTTTAAAAAAAAATTTATATTTTTTTATTAATTTATTTTAATAAAATTTAAATATATATTAAATTTAATTTTAAAATTATTATTTTTTATTTAATTAAATTATTAATATTAAATTTTTTATAATATTTTTAAATAAAAAAATTATTAAAATTAATATAATTTTATAATTTTTATTTTATATTTAATTTTCGTATTTTAATAAAAATTAAATTTATAATTAATAATTATTTTTCAATATTAAATAATTTTATAATAATAAAAAAATTAAAATTTTGATTTAATATTTTAATTTTTTATTCGATTAAATTTTTATTTTTAATATAATTAAACGTTTAAAATTTTTATAATTAATATTTTTAATTTATATATCGATTTTAATTTTTTATTAATATAATTAATAATTAAAAATAAATATTAAATTTATATAAATTAAATTATTATATTAATTATTATTAAAAAAATTTAAATTTTTTTTTTTAAATATTATAATAATTATAAAAATAAATTAAAAATAAAATCGAATTTTTTTTTTAAAGTTTTTTATTATTTTTATATTAATATTAATAAAAAATATTAAAAAAATATTTAAATAAATTAAAAATAAATTAAATAAAAAAAATAATTAATTAATAATAATAATTTTTATAAAAAAAATTTAATTATATTTTATTAATTATTTTAATATTTTAAATATTATATTTAAAATATATTTAATAAAATAATTAATATATATTATTTATAAATAATTTAATTTTTTTTAATATAAAAATAATATATTTATATAATTAATTAAATGTTTTTTATTTAATAAAATAATATATTAATATATAATTTTATTTTAATAATTTAAATTTTATTAAAAAATAATTAATTAATATAAATAATTATTTATAAAAATTTTATAAATATTATTTAATAATTAATAAAAAAATTATTATAATATATTTTATAAATTAAATTTATTTTATAAATAATTTAATTTAAATTTAAAAATTATAAAAATTTAATAAAAAGTTTTTAATTATAATTTTTATATTAAAATAAATATAATTGTCGAAATATATGCACGTATTTATTACGTGTTTTAACTAAGAAAAAACTAGTGTAAAACTTGAAAATATATCAATATTTTCAATTTTAAATTTAATTTTTTAAATAATTAATAAATTTTATATTCAATATATAAAAACTACGATTATTGAACGTAATATATTAATATACTCGAGTATTTTAATATTATTAATATTAATCAATATTTGATTTTATTAATTAAATACAAAATAATAAAATTTAAATTAAAAAAAATTTTTATACAAAAAAATATTAAAAGTATTTTATGTAAAAAAATACAAATTTTTTCAATATTTAAAAATTTTACGTTTTATATTTTTTTTGATATTTAAAAGATTTTATATATAATACTAAAAATTGAAAAAACAATTATTGAAATTTTAATTGCGTTTTTTTTAATTTGCGTTTATTGTGGTGGGACTATATGCTTTCTCTTCAAAAATCCTTGTAAATAGCTAGTTTCGAGGGCAGTGCTGGTCACGTGTCTTCTAGTACATAAGGAGCTTTCGCTCACTATAGACTAATCAACAACCCTTTCTACTTCTACTCTGACTGATTGATTGATTGATTTACGGATTACGGATTACTTCGGATGAGTCTAGTCCACTGGCTAAAACGAACTGATCTACGGTTGGGCCTTTTTGCTTTGTGCTCTATTGCTTTTCTACATTATTATATACAATAAAAAGATCAATTATAAAATTTTTTTTTTTTTTAAATTGATAATTAAAACGATAATAAACGTTATACGTTGTATTTTTTTTTAAAAACAATAAATTTTTACGTTATTTGAAACGTATTTAAACTATAATTAATTTGAATTTTTATTAATATTTTATATACAAATAAACAAATTTATATTAAAACAAATAAATTTTTCGAATACAAATCGATATTTTAAAGTAGTAAAAATTGATATTTAAAATAAAAATAAAATTTTTTTGAAAAATAATTTATTTTTTTCGAATATATTTTTATTATTTAATATTGAAAACGATAAAATACAAATTATTACGAAAAAATTTTTGTTATTAGAAAAAGTAAATTCAAATAAACGTATAAAAAAAAAATTTATTTTATTACAATAAAAACGAATATAAAAAATAAATCGATTTCGAAAAATTAAATTTAAATAAATTTATTATAAACAAATTTATTTTATATAAATTTGAAATATTTAAAAAATTCGAATATAAAAACGTGATTTTATAGAATTTTTATAGAAACAACTTTGAAAATTGAAAAATAATATATTTTAAAATAATTACTAACGATAAAATTATTATTTTAAAGAATTATTTTAAAAAGAATAGTATTTATATACTATGTAAACGATTAAACGAACAAATTGAAATTTTTATTCAAAAATAATAACGATATATAATTTGAACAAATACGAAAATACAATAACAAATAAATTTAAAAAAATTTAATTTTCGATTCAATTTGAAAAACTAATTACAATTATATTTAATTATTTTAAATAAATTATAAAAATCGAAATTTAAATTAAATATACAATAAAAATTCAAATAAAATATATTTATTATTTAATAATTAAATTTTTAAAATTTTTTATAAATATTAATTCGAGAAAACGAAAAAATAATTTTTAATATTTTTAATATAAATTAAAAAAATACAATAAGAAATATCTCGAAATAAAAATAATATATACGTATTATTAAAAATATTATTTTAAAAACTTGAGAAAATTATTGAAAAATTTAATAAAATAAAAAATAAATAAAAAATAATAATTTATTATAAAATAAATTAATTTAAAATAATAATATTTGAAAAAAAAAATATTTATTCGATTAAAAATAATAAAAAATCAATATTACGAGTAAATTTTTAAATAAATATAATATTATTTACAATAAAAATAAAAAAAAATTATTGAAACAAATATTATATAATATTTACATATAGTTCGAAATCGCATATAATTAGTATTATTTTATTCTTATTTTCGAAATAGAGTTTTTATATTTCGAGTTTTATTCTTTAGATAATTTTAATCAATTATAAATCAATACGTATATTAAAATTCAAAGAAAAATTTTATATATATTCAAATTATTTTATTAATAAATTCAATATTTCTAATATAATATTAATATTAATTAATAATTATTTTTAATTGCAAATTAATAAAAGTTTATTAAAAAAAATAAAATATAATAAACTAGAAATATTAATAAATTTATTATAAAAAATACTAAAAAATCTCGATCGAATATTACTAAAAATTATCGAATTATAAAAAGATTTTATTGTTTTTTTTTTATAAAAATAAAATTAAAATATTTAATTGTTTTTCGAAAATTTGAAAAAATCAATTATAGAAAAGTTTATATCTTTAAATAATTAATTCGAATTTGCGTTTATTACGTAAAATAAAATTATTTTACGAAAAATTCAATTAAATAATTAATTGAATTATTATATTTATTATTTGATTTTAAGTATTATATTAAATCGATATTATTTTCTATTTTTTATTTTGATTATATTTATATTTTACAATTTCGAATCAATTAATCGAATAATATACTAGTATTAAATTACGATTATACGAAGTCTTTATAAAATATTATCGAAAAACGTACTATAAAAACGTTTATTGTAAACGTTTAATTAAACGTTTATTAAAAATATTTATTTTTTGAAAACGTTTATTTGTTTTTATATTCGTTTTTATATTCGTTTTTATATTCGTTTTTATATTCAATTTTTTTTATTTGTTTTTATTATTTAATATTATTAAAACGTTTAAATTACTTATAAAATTATTTATAAGATTAATTATTTTTTATTTTTCGAAATAATATTAAAAAAAAAAAAATATAAAATCTATTAATCGATATAACGAATAAAAATTTAAATAAAATAATAATTAATATATTTATTATATTTAATATTAAATACTACAAATAAAACGAATATACGAATTATACTATATAAAAATATTTTAAAAATAATTTCAATAAATAAACGAAAAATACATTTTTTAAAATAATATTAATTTTTATTTAAAAATTACAAAATATATTATATGAACGAAAAATATAATTATTAAAAAACGAGAAAAAAATTGTAAAAATACTCAAAAAAATTATTACAAATAAAAAAAATACTATAAATAAATTAAAAAAAAAATAATAAATCAATTGATAAATAAAAACAAATTTTATATTTATTTTAAATAAAATTCGATTAATATTTCAAAAAAAATTATTCGAAATAATATTATTTTTTAAAACAATTTATTTTTACGATTATATTACTTTTAAATTCTAAATATTTTAAATATTTAATTTTACGAAATTCGAAATTCGAATATATAATATTTTAATATACAATTTTTAAATATTTAATTTTTAAATTAATAATTTTAATAATTAATATATTAATAAAACAATTTATAAAATCAAAAAAATACAAATTTTAATTAAAATACTCGATTAAATAACAATTTTCAATATAATAATTTTCAATTTTTATAAAATATATTAATAAAATCGTTTACGAATTTAATAAAAATATATATTAATAATAATAAAAAATATAATAATAAATTATTTAATACTTTTAATATTAAATTATAAATTTTCTATGATTATTATTTTAAAATTAAATTATTAAAAAATTAATACGATAAAATATTTTTTATTATATTTAAAAATTATACGAATTTATTTTATTACGATAAAATCGTAAAAAAAATTATAATTTTATAATAATAATAAATATAATTTGAACGTATTTTAAAATAAACGAAAATTGATAATTATATATATTTTTATAAAAAAAATTATATTATTACGAATTATTATTATTAATTAATCGAAAATCAAATTAAAATATTTTTAATTACTTTTTAATTAATTTTAATAAATTCAATGTAATTTATCAAACGAATATTATATAAAATACAATTTTCAAAATCAAATTATTAACGTTTATAAAAATATTAAAAAGTGTAATTTTATATTTTATAAATTTATAAATACGTTTAAAAATATTTATATTAAATTACAACTCGCGATCGATATTGTAATACGTTTATAAGAAATATAATAATATAATAATAATTTTAATTGTAATTTCTAAGAAAATAAAAAAAATTATAATAAAATCGATTAAAATTAAATTGATTGAATATACGAAAAACGTAATAAAAAGTGTAAATATAAATCAATTTCCATTTCTCGATTTTTTTAATTTAATAAAAAAAATAAAAAACTATTTAGAAATAATAATAATTATTATACGAATTGTAATTATTAAAAAAAGTATTATATTTGTAATAAATCAAATTATTAATCAATAAAATATATAATAAAAAAACAATAATAAGTATATTTTAAATTTCGATAATATGTTTAATATATTATTAATCGCGATATTACAACGATTTATTATTAAAAAATTTTTATTGAATACAAAAATATAAAAAATTTCTCGAAAAACGATAAAATTGAAAAAATTGATTAATTATTATTAATAAATATAAAAATAAAAAACGAAAATAAGATTTAAATAATAATTATTTTAATCGTACGAAAATAAAATTATTTATAAATATTATTATATTAAAAAAAAAATCTAATTTAAAATTATTTTATTAAAATCGAATTATAATAATTATATCGACGATTCGATTATTTATTAATATAATATTTATTGAAAAAATTTTAATACGCAAATTACGATATAAATATTAAATATATAATAAATTATTTAAAAATTCAAATTTATTTTATAAAATAATTAAAAATTTAATTATTCGATTTTTATTAATATTTTATATTTAAATAAAAAATTAATTTTATAAATAATAAATTCAATAACAATATTTTAAATAATTAAATTTTTAAAAAATATATTTATAAAAACGATATAAAATATTTTTCGAATATATTAAATCGATATATATTAAAAACTATCGAATTATTTCATTTATAACGTAAAAAAAAATTTCTCGTTTATAAAATTTCAATAATATATAAAAACAATAATAATTGAAATTAAAATTTTTTTTATCGAAATTTATAATAATATGAAAAAAGTAAAAAAATATTATATTTTATTACAACGAGTTTATAAGATTATTCGAAACGAATTTATTAATAAATAAATCGATAAAAAATTGATTTTATAAATAATAATTAAAATAATAAACAATTTAATAAAATTAAATGAAATTGTATCGATGTTATTAATCTTTGAAATATCTTTTAAAATAATCGTCGAAAATATATTATTTTTATTAATAATCAAAAAAATTAAAACAATTCGTACAATTATTAAAAAAAATACGAAATTTATACGTTAAATATTAAATTACGAATACGTTTGTAATAAGAAATAATTCGAACATAAGATTTATTTTAAATTTATTAATTTTCTCGAATGTATATATTTGATAAAAAAAAAAAAATTTAAAAAAAATTATATAAATTATTAATAATAAATAAAAAAATATATACGATTAATATATTTTATAAATCGATTAAATTTCATTCAATAATAATTAAATCGTACTATATAAAAAAAATACTTTATAAAAAAACTATTAATAAAAAATTATTTTTTATATTTTTTTTATTCGATAAATTAAATTAAAAAAAATTTAAATAATAAATTACTAGTAAAACGACGCGATTAAAAACGATCGAAAAAATTATATAATAATAAAAAAATACTCAATAAAAAATTACAATAAAATAAATATTATTAATTTATTAAAAATAAAAACAATAATAAAAATTTTAATAATATATTTATTATTGATTTAATTAAATAATTGTTTAAAAAATCGATTAAATAATTCGAATTATAATTTTTATTACTTTTAATAATAATTATTTTAATATTTATTTTTTAATTTTACGTTTATTTTATTTAATTATATAAATAAATATTTTCTTTAAAAAAAAAAAAAAATTTGAATTATTAATATTTTGTAATTTATTCTCGAACGTATTAATACTAATCAATAATTGAATTCGTTCAATTATAAAATAATAAAATTACTTACGAAAAAATAATAATTAAATAAAATCGATCGAATAAAAAAATTCAAATTATATATAATTTATTAATTCAATTAAATATAAATTTTTTTTTTTTATTTGTATTAAAAAAAATTATCAAATCTTTAAAAAATATTACGATTTTATATTCGTTTTATTTTTTTTAATATAAAATTAATTAATTTTCTATTTTATACTTTATTATATATTAATAATAAATATTTTATTATAATTTATTAAATAATTTTAAAATAATTTTTACGAATTCAATACGAAAATTCGTCGAATTATTATATTTATTGAATACAATACAATTCGATAAAACGTTTTTTAAAAATACGATTATATTTTTTCAAAATACGATTTTAATTAAAAATTTTTTTTTTATTATTTTTTTTATTTTTCGATTCAATATAATATATATTAAAATAAATATAAAATTTTAAAACGAAAAATAATTAAAACTATAAATTATAAATAGAATATAAATTTTTTTTTTAAAATAAACAAAAAAAATATTTAAAAAAAAAATTAAATAAAAATACGAAAAAAAAATTTATATAAAATTTTACGAATAAATAAAATATAAATATTGAAAAAACAATTTATTAAAATTTTAAAAATATTAATAAATATTGTAAATAAACAAAAATAATTCAAATAATCGTATAAAAAAATCATAAAAATAAATTTAATAAAAAATTTTAATTTATAAAAAAATACGATCGATTTAAAAATAAAATAAATTCGAAAATTAGTATTTTTTATTATTTTTATCGAAAAAATTAAAAAAATAATATTAATATTTTCGAATTTTTTTTTTAATTATTAAAATTTACTATAAAATTTTTTATAAAATAAATAATATTATTCGAATATACGATATTTTAAAAACAATTTTAAAAATATAATAAAATATTATTATTAAATTTGTTATTAAAAAACGAAAATTTAAAACGAAATTCGTTGTTTTTATTATTATTAGAAATTAAAAAATTGTTAAAAGATTTCAATTGATTAATATTTAATTTCAATAAAAAATTTATAATAATAAATTTAAATATTATAAAAAAAAATTTTATTAAATATATTTATATTAGTATTTAAAAATTTATATTTGAAAATAAATATTAAATTCGAAAATTATTATAATATATTTTCGATTACATTTATTAATAAAATTAGTAAATTTTATTATTAAAAACTCGCTAAAAAATTTTTTTTTAATAAAATAATCGAAATCGTAAAATCGAATTTTGAGATTAAAAAACGTTAAAATCGAATATTTAATTAATAAAATACGATTATATTTATTATAATTCGAATATAAAATTTAAATAAAACGATTTTCGAATATTTTGAGATATTATATCAAAAATTAATTTAAAAACAATTTAATTTACACTCGAATATACGAATAAAAATTATTATACGAAATAAATTTTATTATATTTATTAAAATATATTAAAATATTATTAAACGTTTTTTCGATTTTTATCGAGTTTTTAAATCGTATATAAAAACGTTTATAATACGATTTTATTATAAGTGAAAATAGAAATAATTTTTAAAAATTTTATAATTGAAAAAAAAAAAGTTTATTAAAATATAATTAGATTGCATTTCGCAAATTGTAAATACTTTAATAAAAATATTCGATATAATAATTAAATTAATTATAAAAAATCGATTATATATTAAAACGAGAAAAAATATTTTATTTATAAAAATTCGAATTGTTAAAATATTTATTATATATTAAAAAAAAAAAAATATACGATAATTTTAAAAAGTTAAAACTGTTTAATAAGAATAAAATAATTTAATTCGTAATTAAATTTAAAAAATTAAATTTCAATATTATTAAAAAATACGAATAATTCGTTATTAAATTTATTAGAAAAAAAAATTTATATAAAAACGATATTATACGATCGATTAATTATTTTATAATATTTTACAATATAATTAATAAATTTAAAATTATTAAATTATTCGATCGTTAATCAATTTATTATATAATATCGAATATTATAATATAATTAAAATTATTTTTTATATTTATTAGTATAAAAACGTATTTAACGAATTGTTATATATTAAATGTTTTATAAATATTATAATCGATATTAGTATTGTTTAACGATTTACTATTAATAAAAATTAATATT
This sequence comes from Acephala macrosclerotiorum, assembly GCA_014904845.1. NCBI lineage: Eukaryota > Fungi > Ascomycota > Leotiomycetes > Helotiales > Mollisiaceae > Acephala > Acephala macrosclerotiorum. The sequence goes on along the minus strand of MU119899.1, from coordinate 3,635 downwards.
TAATTTTTCGACGAATTTGAAACGTTAAATTAAACGAATTCAAAATTGGAAAAATAATAATTAAATTCGAGATCGATAAAATTTTATTTTTTAAGATTATTAATATTAATATATTAATTAAACGTATTATATTTTGCGTAGTTTTAATAAATATACTTTTTTTATTTTATTTTTAAAATATAAACAAATTACGAATTAAATTTAATAATTTCAATAATATATTTATTTAAAATAAATAATATACGTTTATTATTAAAATATTTAAATATTTTTAAATATTATTTAATTTATTTGAAAATTTAATCTATAGTAATTATAAAATTTCTATAGTAAAAATCGATTTTATTGTTTATTATTTAATTAAAATAAAGTTTAAATAATTATATAAATATTTTAAATATTTATTGATTATTAAATTCGCGCGAATATTAAAATATAAAAAATATTTTATAAATTTCGAAAAAATCAAAAAAATAACGAAATTCTATTAATAATATCAAATAAATAATAAATTTTTTGATCGTTTTAAATTTATATTATACGACGATTATAATTTTAATTATTTCGTTTATTTAAACGTATTATAAATCGATAAAAAATCAATATTTTAAATCGTAAATAAAATTATAATATTTTAAATTGTAAAATTTTTCGTTAATATATTAATAAAAAAAATATAAAACGTTTTTCAAGCGTATTAAATTAACGTTTATTTTAAATTATTAGTATTCGCTATTTATAATTTTAAAAAATTTCGTAATAATATTAAAAATATAAATATTAATTTGAAAATTATATTAATAGAAATTTATAATTCGATTAATTTAATAGAAAAATATTACGTTTTATTAAAACGTATATATAATATATTACGTTAAAAACTTTTTAATTTATAAAAAGAAAAACGATTTTAAATAGCGATTAAAATAATTAATAATATAATAAAATCGAATAATATTATTTTTAATATTTATTTTCAAATATTATAATAAAATGCGTTTATAATATCAATTATTATTAGAATTAAAACGATAAAAAATATAATCATTGTAATTCGAGAATATTATATTATTTATTAAATTAGTAATATTTTGTAAATAAAAAATAGTTTATAAAATTATTATTTGATCGATTTATTTTTAAATTTAAATGTATTTATTTAAAAAAAAAACAAAAAATAAAAAAAATTATATACGTTTTTAATAATAAATAAAAGAATATATTAATTGCAATTATTAAATAAATTAAAAAGTTTTCGTAGTATTGCGATAAAATTATTTTATTAAAATTTCAAATAATTCGAAAAATAATTAAAAAATTATTTATTAAAAAAAAATTTATTAAAAAATTTAAATTTAAAATTAAATTTTTTTAAAAAAAATATATTTAATTTATTTTGTTTAATTGAAAAAATTTTATATATTTAAAAAAAATATTTACGTTTATTTTAAATTGTAATAAAATTTTTTTTTTATATTTTTAATTTCGATAAATATATTTATATAATAATTTATATAAATATAAAATTTTTGAAATTTATTTGATTGAAAAAAAACTAAAAATAAATAATTATTTATAAATTTTCGCGTAAAAAAAATTATTATTATTTTAAGTAATTCGTTTATAGTTTCTCGTAAAAAAAAAATTAATAAATTGATCGTAAAAAAAATCTTTAAATTAATTTTTAATAATTCGAAAAAAATTAATAATTAATAAATTTTCGATTTAAAATTAATAAACGAGATTAAAAATATAAAAACGGTAATTTTATACGAGAAATCTCATTTTATAATTTAAGTATTTAATAATAAAAATAATAAAATAATATCGATTTAATTTTCGATTATTTAATATATTAATTAACGAATTATTATTATTTTAATTTTATTTTTTAAATTTAAAAAAATTAATTTTTATTTGAAAAATATTATTTAAATATACGTATAATTAATAATTTTATTAGTACGTATTATTTTCGTTAAATTTTCGAAAAAAATAATCAATAAATTTTTATTGAACGTTATTTTTAAAGTGATTAAATTTTTTTATAAAATTTTAAAAGTAAAAATATATTAATATAAAACGTATAACGCTTATTATAAAAACAAATTTTCGATAGAATTGTTAATTTTCGATTTTTGTTTATTTATTACAAAAAATAATTGTATTTTATTTGAAATAATCAATATATAAATCGATAATATATTTATTTTAAAAAATTAAATTTTTATAAAATTAAAAAATTTTAAATTACAAAAAATCAAATTATTAATTAAATTTATAGAGTTTTTTACATCGAATATTTTTTTATTATTTAACGAGTATAAATTAATAATAAACGAGATTAAAAATAAAATTATATTTTTGTAAAAAAAATAAAATAAGCGTTTAAATTTAATTAATTTAAAATTAAATTTTTATAAGTAAATATATTTCGAATAATATATTTGAAAAATATATATTAGTTTTATTTATTAATTGAAAATTGTATACGATATATCGATAGTAATTTAATATTAAAATTTCAAGAAAAAATAAATTATAATATTAAATAAATAATTATAATAATAAATAAATAATTTTAATCGTAGATTTTAATTTTTTTATTTGAATTTATATTTAATAAAAATTTTAATTTGTAAATTAAATATATTATTATTTTTAATAATAAAATTTATAATAATAAATAATTCGAATTATAAAGTAATTTGATTTATTGAAGTTTAATAAAATATAAAAAAATTATTTATATCGTTTTAATTCTTGAGTTATATATAATAATAATAAAAATCAATATAAGAATTTCGATTTTTATTATTTTTGATTTTATTATAAAACGATTAAAATTGAATTTAATTTTCGTGATTATTTGTATTAATATTTTTTTTTTTTACGAGTATATAATTAAATTTAATATTATTAAAAAAAAGCGTTGTATGATCGATATTATAATTATTAGACAATCGTACGAACGTAAAAATTTTTTAAAGATTCGATAAATTATTAAAAGTAATAATTAAATTTAATATTAATAAATTATTTGAATTATTTATTAGTATTAATCGTTTCAATATCAAAATACAAAAATAAATACAATGTTTTAAAGTTTAAAAATTAATCGACGAAAATAAAAATAATAAAAAAAATAATCATTGAAAAAAATAGCGTTAAAAAAAAGACGTATAATTATTATTTTAATATTTTTAATATTTTTCGATATTTTTAATATTTTTAAAAATAGAATTTTCGATTGATTCAAAAATTATAAATATCGAATTTGAGAGAATTTTTTTAAATTTAATTTGATTAATTAAATATTATAATATATAACGACGATTAATTTATAATTAGATTTTTTTTTAATATTCGATAGCGAAATAGCGCGTTAATAATTGTAATAATATTTTTTTTTGATTTTGATTTACGAATTAAAAAAAATATTTTTTCTCAAAAAAAAGATTATTAGTATCGATTTAATCAAATAATTTGAATTATAATTTTTATTATTTTTAATAATAATTGTTCTAATGTTTACTTTTTAATTTTACGTTTATTTTATTTAATTATATAAATAAATAAATATTTTCTTTAAAAAAAAATAAATAAAATTGAATTATTAATATTAAATTAAAATT